>BGPR01004437.1:0-11925 GCA_013235015.1 Araneus ventricosus | reverse complement strand
GCCATTTTGTGATAAAAAATGAAACTAATACTACTTTTAGGGTGTGGTCTACCTTAGGAACACTGGCCACAATTGGCTCACGTACCTAATAATGCTCTTCTTGTGGTATCAGAATAAAGTTAAAACTAAAATTCTGCTTATCTTGATCGTCAGCGACAATGCAACTTCTAGGATATATATATATATAGTAGCTATGAAAATTCATTATAATTTCGGATAAAATTTAAAAAAATTATTAAGCAATATTTAATACTACCTATTTCAAGAAAAAGAGAAAACATTTCACAAAAATTATCGCTTTTATTTGATAACTTAAGCTGTGGAATGAAATTTATTTTAGTAAAAGATTTAGAAATTTCTACGAAAGTATAAAAGTCTCTTTTTAGTGAAATGAAATGAAAGATGATACTCTTTATAAAGATTTTAAAAGCAATTACAAAATTATTTGACGAGCTTTCCTGGAAAAGGTAAACAAATAAATAAACTTGAAGAGAATTTTATACAAACCTCTCCATTAGAACGGTTATTGTTAGTAAAAGCACAAAATGGAAATGGCTTTTAAAAATTTTTTCATTAACAATTTATTTTATTTTCCTTCGCACCAAATCCATTCCTTTGAGCCTTTTGTGCAAGGGAATAATGATAATCGCCAAAGATATTCTCATCGTCAGAGGCGGTTTCGTTGACAAATTTGCTTTCTCAAACAAATGCAGTCCTCTGATTAACAAGAAATTGCGTGCGAGTTTAAAATAAATTTTTTCTAAACTAAAATTCAATTCTTGATCTTCCATTGAAAAATTTATTTTTATGTAGCGCATAACTATGACCAAATTGCTAGCTTTAAGTAAAAATGTGTGTTATAATAGTGCTACAAAAATTGCTCTAAATACTTGAGTCCTTGACCGAGTGTTGATCCACCTTCTATGGGAAAGTCTAACAAATAAGTTTGCATATCTTGTCCTTCTCTTCAAACTTAAAAATTGTCTTCTTGAGAACGCCATAATTATAGCAATAGCGTTGATTTCATTATCAATATCTAAACAAACGGTGTGAAAACGTTATTTTCTAATTGAGTATTTGCTTTTTAATAACTTGCATTTCATAAAAATATTCGTTATTCAATTTTCAATTCCGCAAAGTATTTTTATTAGATTACTTTCAGTAATGTCGATTATTAAACTGGATTTCTGCTGAGCAGTAACTACTTTTACTATTTTAAGCAGTGAAAGGTCCCGAGGGATGCTCATGTTTAATCTACACATTAATCATTCCGTTAAAATGCGACTGATGAAATATTTCTCTTTCTGTTATGATTGATATTTGCACACAACTTTGAGAAAAAAGAAAATAATGACAATAAAATGGGCATGTGAATTCAAATTAATTTAAATAGTTTTACCTGACTAGAATTATCGGTAAAATTTCGCTTAGCTGTTGAGCTTCTCCTCAAACTAAATATATTATCATTTTCTCGCTAGGTAATAACTAAAATGAAATTAATGTAAAGATTTTGCAATGATGCTTTTACAGCAGTGCCAGGTCCTCAACTTAGGAATATGCCAATTAAAGCTCTCCATCATAACTCAGATAAATAGTAATGCTTTATGATAGTTATTTGAATCAAATAATACAACTAATAGTACTAAAATTCTGTGAAAAGAAAAATATAAATGTAGTCTAATTTCAGTGAGTGTTGCAGCTTTGAAACTCTAATGGCATTGTGCTTCATATCTTTAACAGAAAATATGCTATCCAGAAAAATCATTTATTAAGATTCATTTTAATAATTTTACTTCAATTGTTTTGCTGTATCACACTTAAAAGGCATTTCATCGGGAAAAATGAGTCAGTGATTCTCCACAGTTAGGTGTTTCAAAAAAATTCCACGAACTCTAGAATAGAGAGCAAGAATTAAAGTTATTAAAATTTCCAGTGCAAAAACTGTACATGCCAATAGCTATTTGTATATTCAAAACAGTCATAAGTGGGATCATTTGAGGCAGTAATTGGCCTTGTAACTTCTACGCCTATGTCGAGGTCGAGTTAACTCTACAGCATGTGTAGAGGTGAGATTTACTAATCTAGTCGCTGAGGTATTCGGTACGTAGAACGATTGACACTTAAGTGCTTCCTGTTAACTAGTACAATACTACAGTACTCAGCTTCTCAACCTATCATGCCTAATTCGAAGCATATATCAGAAGTACTCCATTGTGAGAAAACACAGAGCTGGTGACACAATCAAAGAATGACTACTAGATAATAAAATAACAAATTTAATTGAATAACAAATAAATCAAAATCTTAAATTAAATCATAACATCAACACCCTAGCTGTGAGATGATAAAGAAAGAAGAGAGTGAACAGAAAGAAGTAATCACAGTCTTAAAGTTCTCCAACAGGCTGCTCGCTATTGGTGGATAGGTGACGTCACAAAGAGGGCGGATCCGATCTGCATGGAATTACAACTCGAGATATTGCCAGATGCCGCTATGATCCCACCGCCTAGTAATTGGCAAATTAAAGAACTCAAATGCTAACTAAAAATTGAATTTTTTCGGCGGGCTTTTTCTGATAGTGTCAAAAAATTTTTTAACCTTGATTTCTTTGAATATTTATATAGTTTCTTTTTTTACATATAATTTTTATTTTTATATAATTTTCTAATTTTATTTTTATTCTTCCCTTTGCAGCTAGAAAATTAAATTGTTTGGGTGGGGTTCCTGCGCTTGACCTGTCGTTTAGACCACACGACTTCGGCCAGGTAAAGGAATAACTATATATGTATGTATGTTCAAAATAATGTATATTCGAATTAATATGATTATATGTATTCAAAACAAAGAATATTTTAATTTCATTTGTAAAAAATTATTCTTTAGAGAATTTGCATTCTTCCTAAATTTCAGGTGCAAAATAATAAAATATATCCGCGGATATCTAGACAATATTCTTTTCAATTACACAACTGAATGAAAATTTAGAACTCAGAAAGGAATTGAAAAATATTTTTAATCTGTGCAATTTTTGTCAAGACATAATGAGAAAGGATTATGACGTAACTGCTAATTTCCCTAAACGCGTGCAAATGAAAATATTTGCGGAATTAATCCAAAAATTCATAGTAAATATAAATTATATTTACTTTGAAAATAAAGGTTCATAATCAGGACATTTCCAAAAGAAATTATATCAGCAACTTAACTGTGAAAATCCTTATAATGAGTATAAGCTGTTTGTATGCCGACTGCAAATAATAAAATATGTATACTGATGAATTTCTGAAAGCAGAGAGATTCTTCATGTTGCTCTTTACGGTAATTTCAACTCGTAATTTCTTGTTTAATCATTGATATATCGAAAGTAAAAATGGGATTTATATATCTCCAATTAAAAGCGTTAGCAAAAGATTAGTATGAAAGCTAATAATACCGTACACCTTATTTATTGACTGCAAGCATACAATATGAAAATTTAAAACTTATTTGAACTGCAGAATATATTCGCACTTTTGACTTCATATTTCATAAATATTTTCAAATAAAAAATGTAGGTTTTTATTTAGTACAGTAATATAAATATAAAAATGTATTTTTATTTTTAAAAAAAATTAAATTTGTCCGTTCGTGCAAAATATTTTTGTGAATTTAAAAATACGAACGAGAGAGAGCATATATTTCCGCATGTTTTGGATACTGCTACTCACTATTATCAACTTATAAACTTCACGTTCCTATTTTGCATATCCTTTCATATTTTGTCTCAAATATCACTATCTCTTATCAACTTTTAAAATATTTTTGTTCTGTTTCGACTTTTGAAAAAAAGAAAAAAAACTTATCTAAGCCAACCTGAATGATTAATACAGTATACTCTCTATTATCCGTGCGCGGATTGTCCGGTTTGTGGATTATCCGTGCTCATTCCAGACTCACAAAAAAATTTAAGGAGAAACATTTTCACGCTTATCATGCATGTAAAATCAATGTTGTTCGATCGAGAGATTCATTCCGTGAAACTAATGAGCCGTGACGGCGGAGGCTAAAGAATAGATTATTTTTTCTTCCTCCACGTGCAATCTCTACCGGTTCACCCCCTAATTTTCCGCGAAATGAATCAACCACTTCCTGCTAGCTCATTCTCGTACGAACACGCTTCTACCTGACACGTCATTATTTAACTTCTTCGTCTTCTCTCACTTTCGCGCGTGTTCCCTTAGTTTTTGCGTCTTGTTTATCGTCAGTTAGTAGCGTGAAATTTTGTACTGGTAAAAATGAGTGATGTGAAATGAAAACGAAACGTTTTAAATGTTAAACAAGAATTAGAAATCCTTCAAAAACTTGATAATGGAGAATCAGCTAGTAATGATGCAGAAGATGTATTAAATGAGGTAAATACAATTTCTCATTCTGCTGCTCTACAATCTGTGGGAACTTTGTGAGATTATATGAGACAAAGAGGATTTGATTGCGGTCACATTACTGCGGTTCGTAAAATATGTGTCGATATACGACAAGAGATGAACAAAGAGCAAAATCAAAGACGCATTACAGATTTTTTAAAGCAGTAAATGTTAAAAGGAAAATTCCTAGTATTATGTTATACAGCATGCAAATGCAAGTAATTTTTATAATTTTGTACTGATGTTGATTTTTTCTTTAATAAAAAGGAGTTTTCGGATTATCCGTGTTTTTCTATTGTCCGTGCGATCCCTCCCGGTGATTAACCCGGATAATCGGGAGTGCACTGTAATTTAATAATATTCTAATAATTTAATACCTTAATAATTTAATTGAAAAAGTGAACTAAAATGGATTTATTGTCTATTTAATTCGATTGTATCAGAGTTTATTTCGTGGTTTTTACTTTCTATGAATTATCATTGACTTCCTTTGTTTGTTGTATGCAGAGGCATATTGCGGATATTTAAACATTGTTTAAATTTTTTAATGTATGTTTAAATTTAATTTAAGTTTACTTTATTTACTAATTTAACTTATTTGACTATCTTTATGCTTAATAACATCCTACTTTTTCAACATGAGGATAAATTTGATTACTAGGCAATCTGACAACAATTATTTTTTCATAGACTCAAACACATATGTAGGGTTAAATTTTACCAAATTATTTATTTTTATTCACCTCTTCCAGTTACTTTGATTTTTAATGTGAGCCTTAATAAACTAAGTAAGTGAATAACCATTGGAAGATTTCGACTAAAAATTGCTAAGCATTTAGTGCATAAATGGTCTTTTGAATTATGCTTCTAGAATCAAGTCGTGGAAATTCAATACAAATATACCAGGCATCAGAAATGCTATTTAAAACAAGTATCGGTAGAAATGCCATCTATCGTATCGAGAAAACACTCACAATTTTATTTTCCCTCTATTCAATAACGCTAAATCGGAAGGCATATTGATTTAAGAACGTGTAATTTCTCAGTTTTTTTTTATCCATAAAAGACATGATCAAATAAAATAATTAACTATGATTGAAAATGTTATACGAAGGTTAAGCTAATTAGATATTTAACTTAACTATTATTTTGCTCTCTAAACTCTTTCATGGAAATAAAAGTGAATACGCTTAAAGTGTAAACGAAAACAGAATTTTAATATCTGCTGTTTCAAATTGCAAGATTTCAAGGAAAAATGGCAGTTATCTTTCGTAACCTTACAGTACTTACAAAAGGAACAAAGAAAACTGTTCCAAATAACGTACGGTGACATTTAAAAAAAAATTCCGAATGAATCAAGAAAATAAATTTATTTTAATTGAATTATTATAAATTGCCTAACTAATTAAAGACTTATATTTAATTTTATTCTTTTAATATATTTATTTCTATATTATTTAAATATTTAATTTAATATTTACTTTTTTCATACACATTTTTAAAAATCTAATTTATGCCAGGTACAAAATATACAAATTCGTGTCCGATATACAAAAATGCAAAATTCATATTCAAATATGCATAAAACTCTTTTCTTGAACTAAATATGCGTGCGTAACATTAAGACTGCTAACGCATGCATTATCAAATATATATATATATATTACTGCTTAAAGGAATTGAACCAAAATATTGTTATTTCGGTTCATGAAGCAACAAACCACATTTAATGACGCTCTTTTTTAAATCAGTGATTATGAATTTTTTTTTATAATCCTTTTCGAGATTTCCGGAATAATCTCTCTTCATAAATTAAGGTTCTCGCAGTTTAAATGGAAAGTTTACAGAGACTTGCATGTTATAAATTATAATAATGTTTAAAATTTTATATCTTAAGAATCAATGAAGTACAAAAATGTTTATTCAAGGAAATAATACTTAATGTATTATATATAGAATCTATGTAGCTAAAAGCAAACAAAATTAGCTTATTAATATTATCAATTGTTGAGAAAATTGTTTTAAAATCTTCGATAAATATCCTTTTTTCTATCAATAGCCTTCTTATTACTATATTTATACAAATGAGCTTAAGGAACTTCAGAATATAACGAATAACATCAAAGTTTCGGAAAATTTAATCTTACTTTGTATTTGTGATAGTATGCTATGACTCAAAACTGTGTTTGTGATAGTATGCTATACTCAATATTATGAATCAAAACTGTATTTGTGATAGTATGCTATAAAGTATTCTACGTGGACTTCACTATTCAACCAAAGAAAGCTTGCATCCTCTACCAAAATGTTAGAAATTGGATTTCACATATGTGTACATTTAATTTTGTCTCTGCAAACAATCTATCAAAGATCCAAAGAATCGAATGTATTTGGAAATGTTGTCTGCTGCTTTCAGAAATACATAAAGATTTCGAAAAACTGCTATCCAAGGGATCGATTTTCGCTTGATTTTAAATTGATTTCGCTTTATCACAGAAAATATCTTGTCGTTGATTGAATTTCCGGGTGTTGTGTCAGTCTGGCATTGCTTTCAATTTCTGGATGCCGTCTTTAACGATTATCTGTACACGATATTTCAAAAGCTTTGATCAAATCAACCTCTGTAAAGAGAGATTCCAAATAAATGTAGAAAGAAAAATAAATGTTAAAATGTATGTTTCGGTAGATTGAAGTTTATTTTCAGTCACTATGGAATGTGGAAAGTTAGGTACACTGAAAGTATTTTTTTGAGGTTAGAAATAAAGAATACTTAATGAAATTTAATCAAAGGATTATGTAAATTTTTTCTTTCTATTCCCATATTATTGTAACGAAAGATGTAACTGTAATTCATGAATGTTGTGGCATTTATTAATGAAGGCGTATTTTATGTTGTGGTTGGTTTTCAGGGAATGGCATAAATAAATCAAAACAACTCCTTTATTTCTCGAGTAATGAAAATTTACATCAACAGAAAGTATTCCTATAAAGTATCTTCTTTGTTAATAGCTGTCCTGTCTCTCTCTTAAAAGTTTTAAGAACCAAATACAATTGAAGGAGCTTAACGCGGAAAGCACTATCTCCATTGATTCTGAACTAATCTGCATTCTGCCACCTTCGTAAAAACCATTCCTTACCGTCTCCAAATTGCTCTATATGAACTTCCGTTTCATTTCTCAGAATAGACATGATATCATCTCATTTATTAGGTTGTTCGAGAAGTTTCTGCGGCTTTCCGATAGCTTGCGCTCATCACTGAAGAGCAGCAGAACTGCTAATGTCAACCTTCGAAAGTAAGTACTTTCTGAAAGGTGGAACATTTGCTATTAACATTGGTTTAATTGTGTTTATTCACTGTGAGTGTAGGAAACGGCCTTGCAATTCGAGTGAGCTGCCTTCAGTGTTCTGTCACTGGTGGGATTAGAAAACCATTGTCGAGCACGAGTTGCTGCTCCAAATGAAATAATTAATTATATTAATAATATTATTAATAATTATATTTAAGGTTATTTCAATAATTATATTTTAATTATTTCTTCTTTAGATCTGGATTTTTGGAGCGAACTATTATTAGTTTTATGTATGAGAATATTTTTAATAATGCCTGATGGCTAATGTTTTTTCAGCGTTGAGATCTCTTTTCTGAAACAAAAAAAACATTAAAAAGTATTTATTTTTGCGTGTCGCACTGAAAAAAATTCTGGTCAAACTACCAGAATATGGTAAAATTTACCGTATTCTCTGGCTCATATGGAACACCATAAAGTACGGTATTTTTTACCGTAGCAGTTTAGTAATGACTTTATGGTAAAATAACCAGAAAAATATCGTTTATTTACCACGCTGTTTCGTATGGAATTTGGTATTATTGCCGTATACAAAGGTATTATTACCGTACACAAAGGTTATACTACCAAATAAGATGGTAATTTAGACCATTTAATTTGATAAATTTACCAGAATAACTCTGGTTCTATTACAATTTATCTGGCAAAATTTGAGATACGGTATGCCCATTTATAATGCCAATCGCATTAATATTTATTTATTTTTGCTTTTTAACCGGTAAAATTTTACTCAATTCTCAACATCACTAGGATTTTGAAAAAATCAGAATGTTTGTAAATATACAAATGCCTGAGGCAGAGTGAAAAATGAAATATAAAAATAAATGCAAAAACTCATTGACTCATTTTTTATAAATTGTTAAATTTATCAAGTAATGTTATAATTACTAAAATTTATCATTTGTTGGTAATTTAATTTTCTTTATTAATATACATAATATGCAGTGAATTTATTTTAAGTATTTAATAAAACAAAAGCACAGATTTCAAATCTAAAATTCAACTTATTGGACAATGTTGAGAGCTTGCTTTTATACTTTCTCAACAGGAAGTGACTTCTTTAGAAATTTTATTTAAATTAATTAATCAGTTAAGTAAAAAATAATAACGTCTCCTGGATTAGAAACTTATAATTGTATCAATTTTAAAAATTAGTTCTAAAAAATTTTAACATTATAACATTCTCATAAAAAATAAAAACATTAAGTAAAAGCTAAACGATAAAAAATTATGTACTAATATAACATCATTTTACCAACCTGAAATATTTTTAAAAACTAATTTAGAACGTTTTATGAGCAAAAATATTCACTCTTAAGTTCTCTGTGCAAAATAAGGCTATATTTCGAAAATGCACTCCTGCGGGGGGGAGAGTTTGGACCGACTTCTGCATTATTTATATAAACTAAATTTCTTCCCACTGCAATTGCCCTATTAAATTTTATATATTGAAATTAGCAGTACATTTTGAACGAGCATGTTCAGAGCTTTTAGAACTGTGCTATTTGCATAAATACAAAATTTCCACTAATTGTAGTAAGCGAAATAAGTTCAACTCGTATTCAACAATTTTCAAAATATTTGTTTTTCTCAAAATTTATTCATTTAATTACAATTCTTTTGTTATGAATAGGTAGACTAAATCTATAAGATAAACGATATGTGCATATTAATACAGAGATGCTTAGTAGCCTCAAAATGAGAACATTTTCAAAGTCACTATTATTAAAACTTCAACAAAGCATTACAGTTAATCTGCTTATTTTGTTTGATAAATTTTTTTATTGGATAATAACACCATTTCTGTAAGTCTTGATCATGAATTGAGAAAATGTGCTAGCGGTTTCGGCACAAAAGGTTTCTCAAGGTAATTGCAGGGGAAGAAAATTCTGTTCTCATAGAAAAAAAATTCTATTGTCTCAATCTTATAAACTGGCACCTTGAATACATGTGTCTTTCCTAGACCTTTGTGTTTTAGTGGTGCCCCTTTTGCAAGCTTCTTTGAATATTATATAACGCTACGCTACCTGTCAACGTTTTAAGAATATGTAAAACTAAATATATTAAAAGTATTTTTTCTTTCAAAAAAATTCCTTTTTTGTTGAAAAAATATTTATATTCGAAAAATAGGATTAAAGAAATTTTTTTATATCATACCAAAATTTTTATATTTACATCACAAATAAAGTGAAGCCACCTCGTTGTTCCAAAAGAAGTGAATCCAATTTCAAACGTACTTAAACATAAATAAATGTATTTGGAGTTTTAAATAACGTTCCCTTCTAAAGTCTTAGTTCCTTTCTCTAAAATCCCTTATGCTTATGTGAGCAATGAAATATAACTCTACAATGTACTTAAAAAGCTGGAGTGGAAATCTAATTACTCAAAACTATTGCATCTTAACATAGGTTAACTTTCTTATAAATAATTAAATAAAAATGAAAATCATTCAGATTTATATATTTATTTTGTAAATTATTAAATATAATAATTTATCAAATTTAAAATGTTTCAATTATGTATTCGATATAATTTAGCAGCTGATATTCAGAATAGCTATTAGATATGTTCAAAAATTATACTGAACCTTATACATCTTATTTATTTCAACATTTTCATAACTTGTATAAATTTAATATAATTTTAGTTACTGCATTGTTGCTTTAGAGTTGTCCAGTAAAGAAAGATAAAAGTAATTTCTCCAAAAATAAGATCTCAGAAAATATAGAAGACATGAATAGGAAATAAAATACACACTTTTTAAATGACACGGCTCAAGTTTAGGAGCTATGTGGATTATATGTCAATTATAAGTTGCTTACAATTTACTTTTTTAATTCTTTGAAAAACTATATCTAAATGCATAGAATTGAAAGTAAAAAAATCTGAAGACTGTTATCGACGAGAGTGTGTTCAACGCCTTTAGCAGAATTGACAGTGAAAAGTTCGTAGAGCTGGCACAACTACGAGATCAGGTTTTCTTAAAATTGATTTATTATTAATCCAAATCATAATACTCTTCACTGGAGTAATCTCAATAATAAAATAAGTTTAAAAGATACTTCTCTAATACGAAAAATATTGCCAGAAAATATAACCCGATCTCGTGCACGTATATCATTCTCCAGTTCTCATCTCCAACTGACAAAACATGTCAACAACCCGTCACTGCAGTTGCGTGTAATAAAACCCGTTTCATTTGCATTCGAAGTATTGCCAACCGCAGATGACTAAACGCGCACCGATCCGGTTCGAATCATTTGAGAATTCGAATCAACCTGAGTTCAAGGTATGGAATTGGAAAAATACCCAGGGACTCTACTATCCCCGGATCCGAAAATAAATTTATTGCTAATTTTTTACTAAATGTCTCACAAGACAAAAACAAAATAGAAAGATATATATTCCACCCAACCATATTCTTCATAAAAATATATAATTTTAGATATGACAGTTTTGAAAAGCACAGTATAAATAATAGAAAGATGTTCAAGTTATGAAAAGAAAATAACGTAATAGGAACATTCTTTCAATTTGTTCTTATAATCACTTGATTTTCATAATTTTCATATTTTTTATGCAAGAAGTTTCCAAATAAAATACAGAAAATAACAGAATATTTAATTTTTGCTTTTACTATTATCTGATGTAACAAAAAACTATTGCAAATTGAATAAGTTTGACGCATTCCTTTTCACCATACAGATGAAAATAAAATTAAACATATCTTCATACGTCTGTAGTAATTGCTTAAGAACCTAGTATTCATAATCTTAATTTTTATAAAAAGTAAAATTTCGACATTTCATTTCAGGAAACGGTAGCAAAACGAACTTTAAACGTAATTCACTTATGAGGAAAAGGTATTTAAAAATAAACGGCAATTAAATATTAAATTATCGGCAGAACATCGATGAAGTATACATTAAATGCATTAAGGAAGTGAACAAAATATTTTCATTTTTTTTTCACATCGTAGAAACAAAGTCATGAGCTATGAAATTTGCTAATTATTTAAAGATTTTTACCTTTAATTTAGAAATTCATATGTAATGGGGTCGAAGGCCACCGACTCGACATAAACATAAAAAATCGACAAAAATCGTTTTATATGATTGATATGAAAAGAAACTACAAATAAAGTATTCTTGTGAACATATATATGCATATATTTA
>BGPR01004436.1:52854-112329 GCA_013235015.1 Araneus ventricosus | reverse complement strand
ATAAAAGATATTTTAACCATTCTTGTTTTAAATCCGACAGAACCGTTCTAGTTATAAGCTGAAAAAAATTGAAATTAATAGTGTTATTAGAAAGTCGGATGCAACAAATTTAAAATCAAAAGTAACATCTTGATGCCAAAACTGGGTATTTTTTAAAAATTTCTCAAAATTCAGTAAATTACGTTAGAAATTCAAAACTAACTTCATTAGAACGGAAATCGCGTGCTCTTTCCGATGGTGTATCTATTTTTGTCGTGCAATTATTCGAAACCAATCTATTGAGAAATTAGTGCGAAAAATCAACCAAAACAACACAAAACATTAAATAAAAAAAATTCTAGGTTAAAATTTAAAATTTCGGCTTCGAGGTGCATTCAATCACCATTACGACTACCTGTGTGCCAAATTTCATGGCTGTAAGTGCGATAGATTCGTCTGGACATCGCAGACAAACACACACACACACACACACACACACACACGCACACAAACATTGCCTTTTATATATATTAGAGATTAGAGATTCAATTAACTCCCTTTTTGAGCTGTGTAGAAGAGGGGTTGATTTGTATAGAAAATATTTATTTATTCAAAAATAATACACGAATTAATTTTGTTAATAAAGAGACAATTAAATTTCTTTTCATGCAATGAATCTCTAACTTATCTCATCTTATCGACATCTCATAAAACCATATTTACGTACGTGTATTTAAGCTATAAAATTCCGGAATTCGAAGTGTATAAATATTAAAACGTTTAATTACAAAATGTGAACAATATAATAATTATCATTTTAAACTCAAAAAAAGAAAGAACTCTGAAAATTATACTGTTTCAAAGTACATAAAATGTAAAAATGTTTAAAGTATCCGACTGTGTTCGGAGACATTTTTGGGAAAATTAACTTATATACATTTTTTAATGTTATTTCTCAACTGCATATGTTTTAAAACTATGAAAATATTGTAAAATTAGGCTTTCAAAATAATATTTTTAAAAAAAAACTGAAAAATGTGAAGAAAAATGACTAAAATATTTGCCTTACGCTAACAGCCATAACAAAATCATATTCAAAATATACTACATAAATCCTTGTAGGAGTACATTTTTATGACAGTTATCTGTGTTAGGCTCTAAAATATTTCTTGTACTTCGAAATAGTTTTTGAGATATAGCTGAACATAGTTACTAAACCGGTAATTTTTCATAAAAAATGCTTTTCGTTTATATTTAAGCACTTAAAAATAATACTTGATTTTAAAATTGACCTTAGTTTTTAGAGGAAAACATCAAGCATATTACAGAAAACAATCTCAGAAAATTTCATATCCATACTTGAATAACTTTTTGAGAAATCATTTTTACGGTCGACAGTTTTTCTCAAAAATATCATTTCTCAGAAAACACATTTAAAGTTTTCACGCAACATAAAATAATGCTTACAGGTCGGTAATAAAACAGCCGTAACTCCATTTCTAATTCACGTAGAGTAAAATGTGAGAGAGTTTTAGAAAGCTGGTTAAACAGGCTACAAAATCATGCCATAAAAAGGTTTTGATAATTTCATCAAAAACGACGATTTTAAACCAGTCTGATACCTTAAGTACTTACGCGTCATATTTCAGAAGGCGTCCAAAATATTTAGCGTGAGGGGCCCAAACAAGCGTAATCCGCCTTTGGCCGCTCAATAGAACAAAATTTTCTCCAGACAAGGTCGCTTTTATTCTTTTATTTCTTTGTACAGAATATATAAACAAGAAACAGATTTCTTTGTACAGAATATATAAACAAGAAACACCTTAGATTGTCAGCGTCTCATTTTTTGAAAGCGCACTAACTTTGAGCACTTTGACGATCCTTTGATTCACTTCGATATGCCTGAATAATAAATTATCAAGTCGTAAAAGGATTCCTGAATTATGTTCCCAGGAACGAGTGCGCGTGCCTCATTCATGCGCTGATTCCGGAATCTCCCGGGATTTGATGATGCGCATAAATTCTTCACTCTCCTCTGCATATGCAACTGCAGTTCGAAGAATTTCTCCTTCTATTCAATCTTTAGGGAAGTTCTTTTTCTCACTTATTTTACTTTTTATTAAAATGGCTTCTTATTTAGTGACATAGCTAAGCTGTCTCAACCAGAGCTATAGTGGAGCCGAAAAGCAACTAAACGGCGTTCCTGCACTGCGTGTTTTTTCAAGAGAAACAAATAAGAAAAAAAATGTGAAAACGTCCTTAAAATAGAGCGGTTTAGAGCGTTCCGGCTAGGGATGGGAAAACCGTTTTTCTTTCTTTCGGTTAATCAGGTTTATTTTGGAGTTATTTTTTTGTCCAGGTTATTTTTTAAAAATTCCTATAACCGGTTAAAAAACCTGGACCGGAATACAGGCTCCATTTTCGGTTCGCTCAGACTAAAATTTACCAAATTATAGATTTGAATATCATCATCTTGGGCCAATCAATGATAACCGCTTCCTCGAGGCGTCTGTGGGTTGGCGGATTAATGAAAGTGCCTTTATGAAGAGATGAATATTGGCCAATGGATTGATTTCCTGTAGAAACAATTTTAATATAAAAAGAATTCTACAAACGGCGTTTGTTTTTTCATAAAAAAAACCCCGAAAACCGGTTATTTAAAAAACCGGTTATTTTCAGCGGTTTCAAAAATTAACTATTTTTTTAATTTCAAAATTAAAATAAACTCAGTATAGTAACTTTTAGGCGCCCTTGTATCAACGGTGCCCTTGGTCAACAGGTCAGTAAGCCCACTAGCCCTGCCTAGATAAATGAAAATTCGTATTGTGGAAAACTGGATTATGAGCTCTTGTGATAAAGACTTTGTCAGGCTGATCCTCATAATTTTCATAAAAAAGTGTATCGAAATGGACAACACTATCTCAGCGATTCTGAACCTGTGGGGCGTGATAACACTAAATGCGGGGCGCGAACATATCGAAAAGAAAAGATTATTAAAAATTTGATTAATTTAATGAAAGGAAAGTAAAGCAAAATACATTCTGACATAATTAAAAATAAAATACACAATTACACTTATACAATACACTTTTAAATAGGATTGTATCAGTACTGCACAATGCAATAATTAACTTATCAATACTAAATTAAAAACAAGTTTATTAATGATTAGTGTCTCCCTTGGGTTTGTCTTGCAGAGCAAAGTTTTTCGAAGGAAGGTTTAATATTAGAAATAGACACTCTCAGTTCTTTTTCTATATTTAGATGAGATCTATATTTTGTCTTCAGATCAGCCACTGCAGAAAATCCTGTTTCGCAAAGGTAGGATGTTGAAAATGGTAATAGTATACGAAATGCTCTTGTTTTCAATATTTCATCGATTGGCATCATATTTTGTAATACATATCTCAACTTGTTTTTCAAATGCACTTGGTCTCCCATAAGATATATGTTCTTTGAGACACATCCAGTATAACCTCTACAAATGTTCGGTCTGAATGATATCACCATTGCTGTAACCATCAACCAATTATTAACAATAATAATACCTTAGTTATCGAGGAAATGGGATAGGCCTGTTATCTCCAATTGGTCTGTTATCTCCTATTAGCCTCCCCTTGGTAAGGGGCATTGACCTCTTTCCTATACATAGAGTATAATCTCAACAATTGGTGTTTAATGATCTTATCAAAATGGTACCGACCAATTTTCACCCAATTGCAATAACATTGAAATAATAATGCAAATTCCAGTAATTGTAAAAATGTTAATGTCACAACTACCATTTAGAAATCTTTCTCTATCAGTGCTCTTTTAATGCCGATAACATGCATCATGTATACATATAATCAAGAACGGGTCTCAATTCTGTCGGAGACCCGCATCTAGACACAGCTTTGTACCCCATCTGTTTAAAAAATAATCTTTTATTGTAATACCTAATAGTTACTTTGATTGTTGTAATAATGCTTTCTAAATAAAGTCGTTCGGGGGACGGCTTTCTGGTGCGGGGCCCTGTGTGCCCCGTGGGGGGGGGGGTTAGGTTGATCGCTTTTTTCTACGGGAAGCCACCTAAACTGCGAAAAGAGATCACACGATCTCAAAAGCGGGGCTGTCCGTAGTGTGAAGAAGAAGAAGTGCAGAAAACTCATCATCCACCCATGCCTAAAATTCAAAGAGAAATTTACCACTAAATTGTTTTTTGATTTTGCCTAACTCACTTGGCATCGATTCTGGTTTTGCCAATGCAGCGGATCGGTGTTGCAAAATATCATTAAATTTCCTTGTTCTTGTTAATTTGTAAGGTTCGTGATTAAGGTCGTAGTGTAGCTTAAGGTATCCGACTGGTTTAAGATCATCGTTTTTGATGAAATTATTAAAATATTTTTATGACTTAATTTTGTAGCCTGTTTAATGAGCTTTCTAAAACTGTCTCACTTTTTACTCTACCTGAATTACAAATGGAGTTGCAGCTGTTTTATTACCGAACTGTAAGCATTATTTTAAGTTGCATGAAAACTTTAAATGCGTTTTCTGAGAAATGGTATTTTTGAGGAAAACTGTCGACCGTAACAATGAATTCTCAAAACGTTATTCAAGAATTGATATGAAATTTTCTGAGATCGTTTTCTATAATATGCTTCATGTTTTCCTCTAAAAACTAAGGTCAATTTTAAAATCAAGTAATATTTTAATAATAGAGGAACTGGTGTAAAAACGGGCACTGGTGTAAATATGGGCACCCCTCCCAAAGTGGCTATGGGAGGTGGTAAAGACTGGCCTCCAGGACTGTAGATGGCGCTACTTGTTGGTATAAGATAGCAGAGAACAGTTGGAACCTTTCTTTCAAGTAGTGTGGATGCAGCGTGAGTTATTGAGCGAATTGGTGTTGTTTTGGACTGCAAACTTTTGACTGGTATGTGAAATCGTTTTCTTTTCATGTTCTTATGGTTAGTTTAAAATAATTTTACAGTGATATCCGGAAAGTAGAGATCCTAAGCTACTTTTAGAAACACTCCTTTAGTCACACACGCGTTTTGGTTACATGTGATAGCGGCCAACTTTCTTAGGTTTGGTTGGTGTAAATATGGGCACCCTTTCAATGCCAATTGATGAGGCTGCTGAAACACCGAAATGTTCCCCGGTAACTTCAAATACAGTTTCTCCGTTCGACATATCTCCTGTCCCCAACATTAAGAAGAGAACCACTACTCGTGGACGCAAAGCAACAAGGTCCAGCCTCATCACTGGATCACCATACAAGGATCAGTTGACCAAGTCTCTTGAGAAAAGTGCTCCCAAGAAGACGTCCTTGAGTGTTCCCGGGGTAAGAGACCGGCCAGAGAAAAGGGGTGGGAAGACCAAGGGCCTTCAAAAAAAGAAAATTCGACCCACGAAACTATACGATTCATCATCGGACTCATCAGACTACTATGATCCTCCCCTTGTTGACAGCGATGATGATATCAACCTGGATATCAACGATGGGGATAAACCAGACTCGAGTGAGGCAACTTGCATCTTTTGTGATGGAAAGTTCTCTGAAGACACTCACGGGGAAGTGTGGGTTAAATGTGTTATGTGCCAAATGTGGGCACACTTAGAATGTGCCGGGGCTGAAACAGCCAGTTATGTTTGCGATTTCTGTAAATAATTTTTTTCTGTGATAAATAAATTCTCTACTATTTTGTATTGTTTATCCTGTTTTAAAACATTTTAAACTAAATTTTGCGACTCTTTTGGAGAGGGCCCATATTTGCACCCCATTTTTTCTGGTGCTTTTTAAAAAGCTTTTTGTAAATCTTCGTTTTCGAATTGAAATAATTGGTATTAATCATTGTTTTGCCTCCTATCATTTAGTAAACTTGTAATAGTTGTCAATGAAGGTCAAAAATTCAGAATTTTTCAAAATGAAAGTAACTATAAGTCAAAAACAAAAGAGGGGACCCATATTTACATCTTTTCCTCTAATTAAATATAAACTAATAGAAATTATTAAATATAAACTAATAAACGAAAAGCATTTTTTATGAAAAATTACCAGTTTAGTAACTATGTTCAGCTATATCTCAAAAGTATTTCGAAGTACAATAAAGACTTTAGAGCATAACACAGGTAACTGTCATAAAAATGTACTCCTACGAGGATTTATGTATATTTAGAATATTATTTTGTCTATGGCTGTTAGCGTAAGGCAAATATATTAGTAATTTTTCTTCAAATTTCTCAGTTTTTTAAAAAAATATTATTTTGAAAGCTTAATTTTACAATATTTTCATAGTTTTAAAACACATGCAGTTGAAAAATAACATTAAAAATATATATAAGTTATTTTTCAAAAAAATATCTCCGAACACAGTCGGATACCTTAAGTGCCAAAATAACAAAAATATATTATTATTGTATACATTGTTATTGCATGAGGGGGGGCGCGATGAAAATTATGATTGAAATTTGAGTCGCAAGTACTGAAAGGTTGAGAAAAACTGCCCTAACATCTCCGTTCAACAGCAACAGTTCTTATTTTACACTTTTTGTCCCCGAAAGGGGATTAAAGCGAAGTCCCTGATTTTTCCGAATGTTGGATAATATGTCCCAAATTATACTTTCTTTTCTCACTTTAAAAAGATCTAGTTCATATTATAATTTTTTTTAGAAAAAGGCTTTAGAATTTTCGGAGATTAATTTCTAAAATATTCTTAATGAATTTTACTAAACTCGTTTTGTAAAACAATTTAGAGCGTTTTTACAAATTTAGTAAAACATTGATTCAGGCCGAAACGACCAAGAAATAATTCATAGATTCATTTGAAATCTTTGCAATAAAACATTCGAAAAACTTTCTAAACGAACATCAAAATTTTCGGGGGTTGTTTCTTCATTCATTCTCTTCAGAAACTTGTTTTAAAACATTACTTCCTATTTGTGGCTGATGCAATTGTAATAACATTACAACTCTTAAATAACTTACGTGAAAAAGTTCTTTCTAAAATCCTCTCAGCAAGAAAAATTGAGGAGTTGGAAAATAAAAGATAATAGAAATTATCTCTTTGCCATATACGTTTTCATTTAACTTCCTAAATAGATGCCGCCACCACCCATTGGGGATATTTTTATTATTTCATTCTATTTAAGATGGTAAAGGATACTCGAGACATTTAGCGTGTGCAAGTGATTTTTGTATTTAAAATTAATTGTTACGTTGACTTAAATACGGATTTAAATAACGTACGGGAGCACAAGAACCGAACGTATGACATGCGACGCCGACCAAGAATGGGTTAAAACAATGAACTGGGCTATGAAAGCTATTCAATTCTTTCCAATTACAAAAAAAAAACCTCCAATTTTTAATTTAAGATTTTTTAACAATATTGTGAAATATGGTGAAAACGTATTTATAATTATCTCACTGTAATGGGAATTGTAGTTTCCTAATGATGTCCTCGATTTTTAATCAAAAATGACCTCATTTTAATCGTTCATGAAAACCACCGTAATGAAGACTATCCAAATAATATCACCGTTGTCGCTCTTCCAACGAGTGACGTAACTGGACGCTTGAACTTTTCCACCAATCCAGAGCAGGCATCTTCAACCAGGACTCTTTAGGGTCTATTCTGGTACCCCCGGGTGGGTTGGGAGACGTCACTTTTTTCGCACGTTTACAACGGGAAAAGTGACCTCCCCCCACCCCACCCGGGGGTTCCAGAATAGACCTTTTGAATATTAGTCGAGAATTGGTGGGAAAATAATCCAAAAACAAATAATATGTGCAAATGGATATTCGAACTTTCTTGAATGTGAAATTTGTGTATTTTTAAAGAACCTTTATCATTATGTAAACAACCATTGCTTTGTTATAGTTGAGTGGCAACAGTTTATTTACGCTTGCGCGGGGAGAATGTAAATAAGCAGAGGCGATTTCGCCACCATCAATAAAAGAAGTGTTCGTTTCAGTGGCTTTCTCTTCCTTTGCATTGGATATGGATTTAATAATTATGTTACAGAAAGCGGATTCCCAGCTCTCAGCAGCGCTCCCGGCCAGTGGAAACTGAGGTAGGCGTAATTTATGTAATTTGGTGATTTTTTGTCTTAATTATTGAGACAATCGTCGTACAGCAACCTTGAATCCTTATGCCGCCGTCGAACATCTATCTAACTGCACGTTATCTTATGTCGAATCCTTTTTCTTCATGACAAAATGTTCGCTATATATCAAAACTGAATTAGTGAGGAGCATTTGGCACGCTTCATGTGAACATGAATTCACTCCAATAATATCGTGAAATATAGGGCAAATAGTTATAACTTAATTGCGAACAAAGATAGCAAGATATAACTTGAACACAATGCAGAGAGAGGCTTGTAGTGTTGTTTGCGTGCGCAAGTATTGCCCAATGCGACTTCCCTTGGTCGCAACAGGTGAATACATGCAATAGCCCATGTCACGCCAGACATTGTGAAGCATATTTGCAGTCACTGATGCGCATTCGATAAACACAAACACGTTGTGGCCATCTGCATCTTCTGAAATTACTACTTGTGTCTTCACCTCATTGGGATGTGTTGTACACTGTCTTAACGCTTCATTTGCGTGCAACAGTAAACAAACTGCAGGACCTCATAGATATTGTTCCTCATGGCAGCGAACTACCGCACAGATGTTGTCCGTGTGGCATACGGCAGTTACTGCGAACGCAAACACACTTCAAACTCCTTTCTTGTTCTTTCTGCCTTGTTTGTCCTCTTAAGTTTCTTGTTTTGTCGTTTCATTGTTTGTTTTTCATTCTTTGTGTTTTGTTTGTCTTGTATTTTTTGTTTTGTTTTGTATTGTCCATCGTTTACCCAGATAGCACGTAAGTTTGCAGCAAGTTTGATTTTGACTTGATATTACTTTGTCATCTCAAATTTGACGCGTCAAGCTTGAAGCGAACTTGTAGCAAGTTCGCCGTGACAACTAGCGCCACCTCCTTGCAATGCAAATTTGCTGCAAGTTTGCAAAACAAGCTTGATGAAAAGAATAGCACAAAGAGATAATTATCTTTGTCTCTGTTTTTAAAAAAACATCCGATTTTAATATCATCTCCTAGACCGTCCTTCTTTTCATTAATTCAATAAATCAATGATAATTTGTAAAAAAACTAACTTTTTTTATAAAACATTTTTGAAACATTTACCATCTTTTTACTAAATATAACACTCGCACTTTAAAGAAAACTATATCGCCTTTTTCTTAATGTAAAAATGTTAACGTTTATAAACAAAATTAAACCTAAAAAACAGTTAATGTTTGTTGAAAAACAATAACTTATACATTTTGTCCCATTTTAAAGTAATTACTTTTGAACTCTAATTTCATAATTTATTCCAATAGCAAAACGTAGTTATTAGCGAAAATCGCTCTCTCTTTGACTTCAAATCATATTCTCAACTCAAAAAACTAATGAAATCAAGAAAATAGTTTAAAATAAATGGTATACTAATCGAATCGAACGATGTATTAGCGAAATCTATCTTCTCCTCTCAGAGTTTAACTGGACGAACTTTTAGCGCGTCTGCTTCGGAACCGGTAGATCGTGAGTTCTATCCTGGGTTGTGTTCGTACTCTGTTTTTGATATAATTTGCAATGAGTTTGCAATGCAAGCTTGCTGCAAGTTCGTCCCAGGGTGACTTCGAAGCTTGCGTTAACTTGCTGCAAACTTGTTTCACACTTGCACTCTTGTCGTGTCAAACTTGCTGCAAGCTTGCAGATTTACAGTTCAAGATTGCTGCAAACTAAAATTGCTATCTGGATAGTAGCGTATTTCTGTCTCTGTAGCTGTTATGTTAATAACTTCGGTAATTGTGTGACCTTGCTTTTATGTTACGCCTCTACGTTAAAGTTAATTTGAATTTTCTTATTTTTAAAAACTCTGCTTAAATTTTTAATTTATAAAGTTATTATTTACGCTTAAATTCAAATACAAGAATAACTGCCATTTTAATTTGAAGAAGTCCGGATCCAACCGGTTCTAAAGCGTTTCGTGGACTCCCCGTTTCCCAACCGTATTTAAGGGCATGGCACCCGCCATCTTTTTTTTCTACGATGTAACTCTTTCCTGGTAACAGTTATCATTATCAAAAGTTAACAAAGATATTAACTATAAATTAAGTATTCAAATATTAATTAAAACTTAATTAAAAACTCTTAGTATTATATAAAATGGCGCATATGCATCTAAACTCTAGGGAACACCTTTCGTCAATGTGAAATCCGGATGAGAATTGGCCCAGATAGATATCGCTGCTGGAATTCAAATGAATCTGATACCCATTGAAATGGAAGGCCATAAAAATGAACTTTATTCTTCGAGACGGCGATAAATCACCCGTGTAAAAGTGCGTGGGAGTCAGTCCGGGACTTTGAACCTTCTCAAACAAGGGTTCTCGGAACAAACTTTGGAGCCTCCATGGGGCAACTTGTGCCACAGTAATAATCCCTAGAAAGGGGAAATTATTGCCTGCACCTTCTCTATCCGATGGGGAATTCAATTAGTCTGGAAAAAACATGGAAAAGTGAGGTCCAAAGAATGGGATCTGTAAATCTGCCGATTTAAATCTCATTATTCTAAATGTTGTGTAGTGTGAAATTCGTGTTCGTTGATATGTTTATGTAGTGTTCGTCATGTTGAAATAAATAATTGAAAATTGCGAAAAGGACTGATCATTTGAACTGTTGAAAAGAACACGCATAAATTCGACTTTAATCTGGGCTTTCACGAGAAGGAAAAGGCCGGTTTCTTTCCCCACCCATTTTATTCGAAAAATAAGGCGCAAAGCAGTCACGTATGTTCCAAAGTTTATTTTGAGACAAGGTTCAAAGTCGCAGAATTCTACCTACCCACCCTCCTCTTCTCCCCACACATGAGATTTCGAATTTCATTCTACCCTCGACACGATGCCTCAATGTAGGCAGATCCTTTGAAGTGCCGCTACCCTCTAATCGAGGTCTCAAATTGGAATCGGCGGATTGAGCTTTAGAATTTAAGTTCCTTTGAATTCCACCATTTCGAATTATTTGCTCCAAATTTCATAGGGTTTCGACCTTGACGATTGTTTTTTCCTTCCCGTGTTAGAAAAATTCCATTTTGGAAGAGCTGTGAATGGCCTGTTTTAGTCTTACCGCCACACTCCGTGAATCACCTGCCTAATCTATCGACTTGAATAGGTGGGGAAACACTGCTCTTTGGGCCAAATGGAATGGCCTGTTTTAGTCTTACCGCCACACTCCGTGAATGACCTGCCTAATCTATCGACTTGAATAGGTGGGGAAAAACCGCTCTTTGGGCCAAACGGCCTTGACTTCTCGTGAATGGTCAGCTTTATGCTCAAATTTTTACTTTCTCGTATACGAAGTATTATACAAAGAGGAAGTATTGTAATCGTCAAAAAATTCGAACTCGAGATTTTGACGAATCTCCACGTTTTAGACCTCCCCGAGTCCGAAAAACACAATTTTGGAATTATGTATGTCTGTATGTCTGTGAGCACGATAACTCGAAAACTATGAGAGCTACGGGGATGAAATTTGGTTTGTGGTCTTTAAACATCATTTGTAGGTTTCTATCAAATTTGACAAAATCCGTCTACGGGAAGTCTGTCTGTCTGTATGTCCGAAGATATGCGAACACTATAACTCAAACACTTGAATAGCTAGATGGATAAAATTTGGTACACAGTTTTATCGTCATGAATGTAGGTCCGTATAAAAATTTGGACCCAAATCCGTCAAAGGGTTGACTGTCTGTCGGTCTGTATAATTTACCATTGAAACCAATCCGCTATCTCCACGCGCATGCGTACTTGAAGCAGTCTTCTGTGCAGGCAAAATGAGCGAATTACGTCAGTTTGTCCTTGAGACGGCAAGAGTGAAACCTAGCAGTGTGCGATAGATGCGTTTTAATCGGTACGCATCTCTTTGAATTCTTTACCTAGATATTTTTCAATCACTATAATGAAAAACCTTCCGATAGTCATTGGATTCTGGATAACAGTAGGTTCGAATTTTTTTAGCCACGCCGGGGAAGGAGAAACGGCACCTTTTGGAGGAAGTATACGAGAAAGTTTAGGGGAGAACTCTCCCGCTGGTTTCCGTTCTATCTTTGTTGACGAGGAAGTTACAGCCATTTGCAGGAGGTGTTTTAAGTAACCTGCCAGTGCAGTGCCCACTGGAATATCGTCAAACTAAAAGTTCATTGATTACGCTGGCTGCATCGCCTCGGAAAATTCCTCGGCGCGCACAAGAGAAACACATAACATGATTATGGGCATTCCGAATGAACTGGCGACTCCCCGGATTAATACTCGAATCTGAAGAGGGCTTAAAACTCGGGGAACTCGCTGAGTTGGGAAAACTCGGGCGGATCGATAATCCGGCCGAAACATTTTCAGATGAATTATTTAAGAGAGACTCCGCCGAGGGATGAATTTTTGGTTTTAATTTTCCGATCGAGCTGGCAGAGAGCTCCTCTCTCCAAGAGGAGAGTATCAGGTATCTGTGTGGTGGTTGAACCGCCGCATTCATCAACCAAGAGAAGTGTCTGGCGCCTCGTGGAAATAGAAGGATATGTTTACGGATAAAGAATCTTAGTTTGTGCGAGTCGCGATCATTTACGTTAACTTTTATTGCCATTTATCCATATATTTTCCCCAATTAAAGAAAGCTTCCTTTATGGTATCGTTGCGGGTTCCTTTTCTTTCAATAATTAACCCTTTGAACGGCAACAATATTTCAACTGAATGCTTTGAAAACGGCCTCTCTGTAGCTAAATGGTGAACGCAATTGTTTCGGAGCCGGTTTTCGGGTAATAAAAAGAGAGCAACTTTCTACGCCGGAGCCGGTTTAAGAGTAATAATCGACGAACGACTTTCTGCGACGGAGCCGGTTTTAGAATAGTCATCAGAGAGCGACTTTCTACGTTTCAGTCGGTTGAAGGGTTAAGGCGACCAGGGACTTTCAAAATAATTTTTTTTTTTAATTTTCAACTAATCAATTTGAAATTTTGCAGACATTTACAAGAACACTATATAAGACAACGCACAAAAGTGCATTGCAATGTATTTATTTCTGAGTTAAAGGTATAGATGTAGTTTTTAATCATAATTAATCACATTTATGATATATGTCCGAAGCGCTCCAAAATTACTGGAAATCACGCAAATTTTTATTATTAGTTTCTCTAACCCTTTTCAAACAAACATTGGATTAATTGTTATGTTTAAGAAAGGAATTTCAAATTGAAAGCATAAAATAACTCGAAACTATTGATTTTGGAAAAAAATATACCCAATATTTAGTATGGAAGAAAATATTCACAGTTTAATAACAAAATAATTTCCATATAAATGCCAAACATTCTTCTCCATATATGTTTTTATACTTGTATAAAATGTCACGAAATTTGAACAAAAATTGAAGTGCCTGGAACATTTATTGTAAAGGGCATAATTTTGATTAAAAATTACATTTATACCCATTGCTGAGAAACAAATAAATATATTGCAGTGAAATTTTGTATTTTGTCCTGTATAGTGATCCTATTAATGCCTGCAAAATTTCAAATTGATTATTTGAAAATTTTAAAAAAATGATTTTGAAGGACCCTTGGTCGGCCTAAAAGCCTTCACTTTTGTATTTCTTGAGTATTTTTTTTTCTTTCATTTGACCAAAACTCTCCTGACGAAGAACTGTCCTTCATACTAAACATTAATTTTCTTGCCGCTTTTCTGATGTAAACTGTATTTAAATTCAGTAACTCTAATGTAGTGGTGCAAGGTTCACACTGAATCAGCGAAACTTCGTAGAATCGATAACGTTGCAAATAATATTAGTTTAGACGTATTTTCATATGTACCTATAATTGGAAAATATCCTATTGAATCGTTCACTTTTTGGCTTTTCCATAAAATACGTTTAAAATGTAGCAAATTATTTCTTGGTTATCTCTGTACCAGGGTATTTTAAATTCTTCCACTTTCTGAATTTTGGGGATATCATTTTGGATATTTTTTTACCCACTACCCTATTATACACGAAGAAAAATCCCCACAAGTCACGGCATGCGCAGTACTGCATGAGCGGCCGCCACGACAATTAGCAAGAGCACTGTGGCTGAATATAGCCCCTATTACGAGCGTCACATGCGACAACCTCCCATTACAGTCGTACGACCCGATATCAGAGATGGGCCTAGACGAGCCACAATACCATTATTTTATCCACCCGGGGAACGAGTCAACAACATAGTTATTATATATACATCAGTATCTCATTCCCATATCTGGGGTGCCCCCGGTGGAAGAACCTATACTAGTGTATGTTTCTACAACAAAATAAAACATGCTAATTAATTATTAATTGATGTTTAATAAGGAAAGTTAATTGATTGTTTTAATAACATGCTCATTAAATATTAATTGATGTATAATGAGAAAAGGTAATTTATTGATTGTTTTTAATGAAATGCTCATTAATTAATTGATGTTTAATGAGGAAAGTTAATTGATTGTTTTTAATAACATGCGCATTAATTAATGTTTAATTAGAGAAGGTAATTTATTGATTTATTTTAATAATATGCTCATTAAATATTAATTGATGTTTAATGAGAAAAGGTAATTTATTGATTATTTTTAATACAATTTTTTTGTGAATATGGTTTTAATGAATTACAATAGAATCTCAGTTATTCTTCATCACCGGAGAATGGCACAAATGAAAATGGCGTATAATCAGGAAAGAAAGAGAAAGTCCACCTTCCATGCCACATGCGATGTTTGTTGCAATGTCGTCCTCGAGGTTCGTCTCTCAGCGTGCTTTTAACCCTGAGCGCTCCGTTGAGGCGGCATGAGTTGCATGCATACTTTACCTTCAAAACGCATCTGACGCAATTTTTACTTTCTCGTATACGAAGTATACAAAGAGAATGTATTGCAATTGTCAAAAAATACGAACTCGAGATTTTGACGAATCTCCACGTTTTAGACCTCCCTCAGTCCGAAAAACACAATTTGGGAATCATGTCTGTCTGTGAACACGATAACTCGAAAACTATTAGAGCTACGGGGATGAAATTTGGTTTGTGGTCTTTAAACATAATTTGTAGGTTTCTATCAAATTTTGGACAAAATCCGTCAACGGGAAGTCTGCCTGTCTGTATGTCCGAAGTCATGCGAACACTATGACTCAAAAACTTGAATAGCTAGATGGATAAAATTTGGTACACAGTTTTATCGTCATGAATGTAGGTCCGTATAAAATTTTGGGCCAAATCCTTCAAAAGGTTGACTGTCTGTCGGTCTGTATAATTAACGGATTGGTTTCAACAGTAATCTCTACACGCATTCGTACTGGAAGCAATCTTCTGCTCACGCGAAAGGAGCGAATTACGTTAGTTTGTCCTTGAGACGGCAATAGTGAAACCTAGCAGTGTGCGATAGATGCTTTTTAAATGGTACGCATCTCTTTGAATTGGATTCTTTACCTAGTTATTTTTCAATCACTATAATGAAAAACCTTCTGATAGTCATTGGATTCTGGATAACAGTAGGTTCGAATTTTTTTAGCCACGCGGGGGAAGGAGAAACGGCACCTTTTTGGGGAAGTATACGAGAAAGCTTAGGGCAGAAAACTCTCTGTGGTTATTCAAGCAATTCAGGCAGATTTTACCGAGACCGTTATGACTTGTTTTTGGTTGCTAATCAAAGTCATTGCGGAGTCTTTTAAGGAATTTAATCTGCGGATGTGACGTGCAAAGTACAATACGGATCTAATTAGTTTTTGGAAAGCAAAGGTTTAAAAATAAATCCTAATTTAACAAATCAATAAATGAAAAATTGTCAACCTCCTGCCTCGCAGTTTCCATGAGAAAGAACACTTTGCAATGTTCAGACTTCGTCGAGAAAAGATTTTCAATCTCGTAAAATTGTGTGCATAACTTTCGGAGAAAGTATTCAAAATTACAGCTCGCTAAAGATAAGAATCAACTTACACATCCATTAGTAAGTCAAATTCCGAGATCAGAAAGCATTTATACTATAAACGCACGGCTTTCAGATCGCCGGAGGATAAAGTCTACCAACAGCTAATGGATAATTTGCGGAGTGCTTCAACTCAAACTAATCGTCCATTTCCTCTTGTTAGGGTTGACTAGATGTAATCGAATAAATCAAACAAGGGTGGAACGTCAAATATCTAAAAGATTCATCATTTCGCATGTTTGTCTATCCATTTCAATGATCGACCATTAAATTGAAGTGGAGTCAAACGTTAATATGTTTCAAGCTTCAGTTCTTCATACAATTTTTTAAGTGAGCATACTATTCTTATTCGAAAAAAATTCTGGGAAAATTAATTCAAAACATTTTATAAGTAAAAGCGAAGTTTCTAACGATAAAGGTTAAAATATAAATATTTTGAACAATAATTTAACTTATCTAGTTTCTGTAGCTATAAGAAGTAATAAAAAATTGGAAAAGTAACATTTGGTATATTTGCCATATTAAAATATTGTTGTTTGTGAAAATTTGAAATATTGTCTTATATATTTTAAGATATTACGAAAAATAATTAATTTTTTGTTTATGAAAATTGCTTTCTTTTCTCTGCAAATAAAGAAATGACAAGTACAAACAAAAATGAACATAGCACTTAAATCTGCGAAAGTAAATTCCAGTGATTTGTGGCGACATGATTTTTGCAGGCACTTCTTTAGGTCTTATCACCATATTGCGCTCTTCCATCTTATCATTTTAAAATCTACCATAAAATAATGTGATCTTTATTTTCCTGTTTTGTTGATATCTTGAACTCCTCGCCGTCCGAATCAGTGTCTTACACCCTCTGGGTAATCACAAACGAGCCATCACTCCGCTCTTCCTTAGCATCCGGGAACCATATGAATGACCGGACGCCACGACTTCACCGGGCTCTTCCAGATAGCAAGCACACTTGCAGCAAGTGTGATTATTTTTGATATTAGCTTGTGATGACAAACTTGACGCGACAACTTTGCAGCGAAATTTCCTGCAAAGTAACAAAGCATAACCGATGCAAGTTTGCTGTAAAGTTGGCATGGAACACTTCAACACCACGACCAGGATACAGTATATATCTCGTTTTGATCTTTGTCTCTATTTTAAAAAACATTAGTAGATTTTTAATAGCATCTTCTAGACCTAGAATTTTTGGACGTTTATACTATGTAATGCTCTTTTCTCTGTACCCTTCCTCGTCCCACTAACTGGATTAGAGAGAATGTTATCTTCTTCTCTCAACATGGACCTTTCCCTGCCTACCTCAAAAGATTTCACCTGTCTGACAGCGATTACTGCAGTTGTGGTGGAATTGGCACGGCACTTCACTATGCCACGGAGTGTATTTATACAGTGTCTTGGCATATGAGGAAGCCAGCGCCAAACTTCGAACAAGAATGGCTGAAAAGGGTCGCCAATAACCTCGTCTCCAGGCAGAAAATTCGTGGGATTATCAAATTCATTAGCGAAAACAGAGATATTTTCCGGCCTCCCTAGCCTTCAACTTCCCAGCGAGCTGAACTAAGTAGCTCAATCACCGGACATTCCACCTCCAAATAAAAGAAAGGTATTTCAACATCCAAAGAAAAGAAGACTATTACGAACTAATAGTGTAAAAGTGAAAATGCCTGTGCTGTACATAGTGTATATATTTCCGTCTTTTTGTTTATTTTGTTTTTCTTAAATAAAATTCCCGTGTCTTTCCCATAAAACCGTTCAGTGACCGATCTGGTCACGGGGACGGGGGTAAGGGACGGCGTTCTGTTCTGTACCCTTCCCCGCCGACCGTTGATACGTCCCGTACCCTATTGCCGAGTGAGTCGACTTGGGTGATAAATTAGGGTTGCCATACGTCCCTTATATATGGAACTATCACCGTATTTCACTACTGAATCCCGTATTACTATTGTCCAATTTTTTCGCTAAACTCTGCATCATTGTAATTTTACAATCACTTACGCCCAATTTTTTTAATTATTTAAAGGAAGAAAATGATATAATTTAAATAGTAAAATCATCTTTAAAATATGGCTAAAAAGGATTAGCCTCGCATCTTTTTTCCCCTTATTCTAAGTGTTCATTTTATTAGATTACTTCAACTTAATTGATTTTTTTTATCAGAGTAAAATAGACCATTACCAAACCACTTTTTTCACGCTTTATTTATGTAGCACTTAAACGTCCTATATCAATGCTTGGCAATTATGGCAACCCTAATGATAATAAATAAATAAACCGCAATAATCTTTTCGTTCGAAAGTAATCTTTTTCCCAATCCTGTATTTACTGTTCGGGAAATATACAGGGTGTTTACAAAATCCACTTGCAAACTTTGAAGGGTGTTGGTACAGATCAAGAGGAACAAAAAATTCAATGGAAAATTGGGTCGCAAATGGCGTTTGAAGAGTCTCGCAGATACGAGTCAGTAAATTGTGACGGGAAAGGAAAAAGCAAATTTGCACAGAAATCATTTCTTAGGCAGAATAAGTGCGAAATGGCTTGTAATATGCAGAACGAATAAAATTGTTCAAAGTAGAGCCACAACTATTGACGAAAATAGTAATTTCTTTCTTCTTTTTCCGATTCTTATAGAGTGTATCATTCGCACTAAATTCTAGTGAAATTTTGTTTTGTTTAGAGCCGTAGATCAGTCTCTAGAGCCTTCTAAGTAGACGAACTTTAGTAACAACCTTGTATTTGCATCATTAACTTGAAACGGTAAAACTCAAGTTTAACCCTCTGAACGGCAAAAGCATTTCAGCTGAATGCTTTGAAAACGGCCTCTCTGTAGCTAAATGATGAACGCAAATGTTTCGGAGCCGGTTTTCGGGTAATAAACAGAGTTGAACCGGTTTAAGAGTAATAATCGAAGAACGACTTTCTGCGACGGAGCCGGTTTTAGAATAGTCATCAGAGAGCGACTTTCTACGTTGAAGGGTTAAGATACGCAGCCGCTCCTCCCCACTTTGGATCGCCAATTTTTTGTGACCAAGAGCAAGACTGTTTGGCGATGTGACAACATTTGTTTTGGGTGCGCAGTGAGCTTTTTATTGGTCTCTTGCGCACGAAATACCTGTGGCATCTGACGAGGAGAAATTCCGCACGCGATGCCTGTGGCATCTCAAGTGGATTCCGGGCAAATTTTTTTTAAACTTAAAAAAAAAATCAACGGCTTCGCTTTCAGCAAAGCGAGAACCTAGTAGCTTCACTTTTTCATTGAATGTTACGAATATACTTTTTTTAAAAATTCCAAACTAAGTTCTCACCTCAAAACGATCCTTCGTCAAAATATCAAGAGTAGCGAAGAGCACGCCGGTATAAACAAATCCAAAAATGTCAGAAACAGGAGCGATGTGCACATCAGTCTAAACAAATCTACGATCAAAACTGTCAAAAATCAAACCGTAGAATTCCAAACGAAGTATTATTCAAATTCGATTAAATCGACCAATCAAATCGAAGAAAGCACAGAGGAGACCAAGTAGAACGAGGCGTCGATGCGCAAGACACCAATTTAATGATCTCCGCGCGTGCAAGCCACGAATATAAAAATCGCCGCGCACCCAAAACAAATGTTCTCGCATCGCTAAACCGTCTTCCTCTTGGCGGCATTGAATTGGCGATCCATCTTGTATTACCGTTGGTTTTCACAGAAACGCGATCAGTAATATATCTAATGAAAACAGAGTAACCCAATTAGTTTACTAAATTTCCAATTCCTTGATCCTGTTCTCGCCTAGAGCACCTTAACCCCTCCGGAACTGATATTTTCGTGGAACTCAACCGCATTTAATGAGAAACACCATCTTCTTCAACACCTTTTCCAAAACTAATCAATAGACAACTCTACCCTCTTATATTATCGTTGGGTTTCAAAGAAAACGCGATCAGTAATATATCTAATAAAAACAGAGTAACCCAATTAGTTTACTTAATTTATATTTATATGCATTCATGTCAATGACAAGATAATTGACGACGACTAATAATAGTTAAAATAGACATCTTTATTCGATGATAAAAATATAAGCATATATAAATACAACCGATTTAATCTTAATCCTCGATTAAACATACTTACGAAATAGAATTAGTCGGGGTCAGCAGAAGGGCGATGATAATAGTAGTTCGTCATTTCTAGTAATACTACTACACATTACTGTAACCAACGTTATCACAATTCTAACCGTATTTATATTGGTAAAAGATGTGACGGTTTATAGAAGCTATTTAGCATAAACCCAAACTGGTTTGCTTTACTGATTGATTAATGTTAGATCTCGTCTAACAATAACCATGATTCGAAAAGGTTGATCAAAAAAGAACATTTTGGCAATCAGTATTTGTAGCAAAGCTAACAATCCAAAGTGGGGAAAAACTGCTGCGCACCCTAAACTTAAGATTAACCCACTAAAACATTCTATTCAACGGAAACCACGAGGAAGGAAGGCGGTCGAAACTTACTTAGGGTGGAGCATAAAAGCTTTCATATCCTTTGTACCGTCTACCATTGAAATAAAAACAAACAAAATATTTATTTCTATGTATTTAAAAACTATGCAACTCTTTTCTGCAGAGAAGCAGGAAGAGCCACGAATGCATATTAAAAGCTCCAGGAAACTCCCAACTTTTCGACACGCTACATTAACCCCCATCCCTCAAAATGAAATCCAACATGCGCACAAAAAATGCAACATTCAAATAAAGTAAACATAAATGTTGTTCCTCATTGCGTCGAATCCTAATCCATCACGGAATCCTGTTTCAGTCACTTCACTTCATAGCTGGGTAAAGTCTCGCCGAGCGGTGAAACACCCTCCGGAACACCCCCTTTTAATACCCTGAACGAACAAAGCGGATCAAAAGGAAAGAATCCATTTTTGTTTCATCCTGCACTTCCTTTTCGGTGAATACCGTCCCTGTGCATTTCGGAAGGGCAGAAATGAAGGGTGGACCATAAATCAAAAACCTCGTGCACCAGGACTGCACTTGGCGACAAAAGGGGCTTTCGAGCGTGGACGGGATTTCGAGTGAGAACAGAAAAGGAAAAAAAAGAAGCCAAATCTTGAAAAACTTCGCTCCGACTTTGCCCGTGAAAAAGACGCCCGGACTTTTAGGCCAAGTTTAAACAGCACTCGCCTTGAATTCGAATTCCCTATAGTGGATGGGGGTGAGAGTAAAGGATTTTCTTCCCTCCCCTTGTGGAAGAAGGAACTCTTTCCTTCCAGTACAACTCTCCAGTCAGAGAGAGAATGTAGAAAGGTAGAAAAATGTACTTGTTGGAGCGTTCCTCCAAAAGGAAGGATAATATTATTTTCTGGAGATATGTCTGGTCTGAAGACTGTGACCGTGGGCGGTAGTGAAAAATATTACTGGTATAGCTTTTTCCCAAGTACAGACAAGATACATCATTAAAATTGTCCACGGAATTACTTTTACACCCTACAGTATAAGGGGTCTATTCTAATTTGAAATTTGGGTTAGGAGACATCCAGCACTCCCATTGTTAACGTGCGGAAAAAGTGACGTCTCCCAACCCAACCGGGGGTACCAGAATAGACCCGTTAAGCTAAAAGTGACTCTACTGTATGATGGCGGAAACGACATAGGTTTATAGTATTACAATCAACGAGTTTTCAGTTTTGTTTACTTGCATCGAAAACCTTGACTTTATTTGCATTTTGACCGAATTGAATCGGCAATTTTTCTAGCCCGTCTCTTGATGGCAATTTTTTGTTTTTGTTTTGTTTTTTAAGGCAGCTTGAAACGAATGCTGTTTTTTTGTGATACTCTTGAACTAATAATTTTTAAACCCGGCACAAGCTAGGAACTCCAGAGATTAACGGGTCTATTCTGGTAACCCTGTTGGTTGGGAGACGTCACCTTTTCTGCACGTTAACAACGGGAAAAGTGACGTCTCCCAACCCAACCGGGGATACCAGAATAGACCCCAAAATCTTCATCCTATCCTATCCTATTTGCATTACATTTTGACTTCCGCTTTGAAGATTCCATTGACTTAGCATTACACCGAAATTACATAGGTAAGGCATTTTAATGCAAATAAAGAAAACAGGAAACTCATCCATACATTTCTGCACATTGTCTTACACTGAAGTTTATATTGATCGTTATGTAAAATCAAATACAATATGTATGCGTTATTCACTTTCAAAGGATTTCATTTCCATTTTTCGTCCCAAGCCATCAGTGAAGTCACGTTACTGTGCATATGTATTAAGAGATTTCTGTTTATTCGGTGAACCCTAACAGTCCCGGCCCGGCCGGAAACGGTTAACCCTGGAATGGTAACGCTGAGTCAAATTCACTCCTGTAACCATTCAAAATGCGAAATAACGTTACCACTCCAGGGTTAATCGAAGTTTCACTGCAATTTACTTTTACTTCTTGCGACTCGTAACAAATTCATCAACATCCAATCATTCAAATGAATTTTGCCCCTCAGAATCTATAAGATACAATTCGCATGCGCAAATAATGGTCGGAAATGGTGGCAAAAGTGCAGGGTCTCCACAAATTATTGTCGGGGTTTCCTTACCTCGATAACTTTTGATTTGAAAACATGATTATAAATATTATTACGCATTCATAAAGTATAACTCAAGTTTATTAATAGATCAACAGATAGATTAAGAATATATAGATAATGGATTAACAGACTACACCTGAACATTGAAAAATGTAGTGTTCTTAGTTACACTCGAGAAGATCAACCTTTGAATCATATATATAAAATTAACAATCTTGTTTCAGCACGCTCAAATATAGTCACTGATCTTGGGATCTAATTTGACACCAAACTTGATTTTTCCCAACACTTCGATACCATGGTCTCTAAGACACATCGCAGGCTTGGAATTCTTAAGCGCAGAACCAGAGAATTTTCTAGTGAACTTACCCTCAAGGTCTCGTATTGCGCTCATGTCCGATCCAATCTGGAATACTGCAATATTATCTGGGATCCCAATTACCGAAACAAAATTGAAATTATTGAGAGAATACAAAACAACTTCTTGAGATATTTACCTTACAAGAAAAATGGATTTTACTTGCTGGAAGCATCTTCTTCACTCCTACGCAATATTATTAAAATGCCTAGTTTATGCTCCAGACCAGATGTTTCTTGCGTTCTTTTCTTTTACAAAGTTATTAATGGTTCAATTGGTTGTAATAATATAATGAGCTCAATAGATTTCGCTGTGCCCGCCAAATTTTTAAGAAACCAGAATTCCTTTACAAATTTATATTCAAAATTTAATTATATTAACAGGTTCTCGATATATAGGTTTTATAAAATTTTGAACACGTTCTCTGATGAACTTGTCATTTTTAATACGTCTCTAGGTGCTTTTAAGTCGAAATGTTTGCATCTTTTAAATACATGATGTGTTTTATTTTGCCTTTCTACAACATTTTAGATTTTTATGCGTTTTGATTTTCCGTTTTCTTATGTAATCGACCATTTTTTAAATGTTTTTATAGGTTTTAATTTTTGTACTTTGTTTTTGGCTATGTGTTTGAATTTATAGATAGTGTTGCAATTTATTTTTATCTCAAGTGTGTGTGGATTTACGTTTTTAAACTTTTAAACTCTTGGTGTGTTTTTAGAAGACTCGGTGCTTGCGGGTTTTGACTTTGTAACCCTTGCCTTTTGGAAATGGTCTTTTAATTTTTTAAAAAATACGACTTTTAGTATCATGGTGTGTTTTAATGCTTTTGTGATTATGTGTTTTCGTTTTTAATTACATATACGTTTGCAAAAGTTTTATGATTTTGTGTATTCTGTCTTCATCTTTTCGTTTTCTAGTGCATTTTTTTAATTACTCGTTGTGGCTTTTGTTCTTTGTTTGTTTGTTGTTTATAGCACTCTGCAAATGGAGATTTCTCTTTAGTGTGCTTTTCTTTAAATAAATAAATAAGTAATGTGGTTGGAAAGAGATTCACGGAGATTCTTAATGGATGCAGACCAATGACCCCCGACATTGGTGAAAAACTTGGCCATTTTGAAATCCTACATACACTTTTTAGAATCAAGCCTTTTTTAATGCCATACACTTGGAATTTCTAATTATTCTTCGTGTTTTGAAGCTAGTAATTAAAAGTAGCACCGAAGACTTGGTTATTAATTTCATTTCCAAACTGTAAAATCATGTTTTCTCGCTATGCAGTGAAGAAAACGAAACCCTCCGGGCGGCAGTTGCAGAATGGGGTTGGGACGCACCCATGCTTAATATAAATAAGAAACACGCTAATTCTATTTTTTCATATTGCAAATTTGTTAACCCGTTAATTTTAATTCTATTAAATTATGCTTAAAACACCATGATTGAGATAACTGTGAAGTAAAATGCCGAAAACTGAATTTTTTATTTGGATGGATTCTTTTTTTATTTTTTAAAAGCATGATCAAAAAATCGGTAGAAAATCATTAAATAAAATTTTTTGATAAATATTAAAAGATTTTTATAATATTTTCAAACAGCAAAAAATAACGATTAATATCAAATTCTCGCCTTGCCTCAAAAATGAATCAAAGAAAAGAATGCGCCGGCATTTTGACTTCAAAATCTGGCCGTTATTAGTATATCCCAGTTGAAAATTGTTTATGCGTTTAGGAATAAATATTCACTTGTTAGAAACAGCAAAAAAAGAAACAATAAAATGTGATCGGTTTAGCCAAGGGAATGAAAATGAAACTGTCCTCAAATGCCGGGCGTTAATGTATTAAGAAACAATAAAATAATGTAAAAGATAATAATGTAAAATATTGTAATAGATAATATTGTAAAATATAATAATGCAATATAACGATAATGATGTAATAAATAATGGAATAAATAATGTAAAATATTAAAAATGTAATGTAAAATAATAAAAATAATAATGTAATAATAAAGTTAAATATGGAACAAATAATGTAAAATATTAAAAATGTATTGTAAAATAATAAAAATAATGTAAAATAATGTAATAATAAAGATAAATATGTAATAAATAATGGAATGAATAATAATGTAATAAATAATGGAATAAATAATAATGTGATAAATAATGTAAAAGATAATAATGTAAAAAATAATAATGTAAAAGATAATAATGTGATAAATAATGTAAAAGATAATAATGTAAAAAATAATAATGTAAAAGATAATAATGTAAAAAAATAATAATGTAAAAGATAATAATGTAAAAGAAACAATAAAATGTGATCGATTTATCCAAGGAAATGAAAACGTAACTGTCCTCAAATGCTGGGCATTAAGGTGTTAATACTTCACTGCATACTGTATCAAATTTGATACATAATTTATTTTTCATGTTAATAATTAATAGAAAATATCTTGTCCACTCCTACACGCTGTATCAGATTAGAAACATCATAAGAGACGAAATAATAATCATTCGTTCCATTATTGATAAGTCTGTGGTAATCAGTTATTCAATTCCTGATACACTTATTGGCATATTGACGCAGTTTTCGGTATTTAAAAGAAGTCTTGCATCTTTGATGGCTTCATCAATTGCTTCGACAGGTATTTACCATTTGATATTACTTTTAAAATACTTTTTTTATTGTTTTATAAAGAAAAGTGAGATTGATACGTTCATTAAATTCAGTTTAATAATATCATAATTCTTTTTTTGATTTTTTTTCTTATTTTTCTGTTATATATGAACTTCCCATGCCAAAAACATGTTTTTATCTTGAAATTCAAAAACCGTGTAGTGAACGATTAAAATATAGCAGTGCATATTTATTTCTGTCCCAAACCATCGCAAGGAGCACGACTGTTTAGTTGAACGTGGAAGTCCCCAAGAGGTATCCGAAGTGCCGTCGTTACCTATCGATTGGAAAAGTCGGAAGCAAGGCGAGGGGCTCTTCGGAATTTTAAACGCAGTCGCCACTAATGCAAGAAAGAGGCGCTGAAAGGAGTTCGATACTTTTATTTTTGCCCCCTTCCTTCAAAAGGGGGGGGGAAGAATCCAAAGAGAGAAGAAAAAATAAATAAGAGAACAGAAAAGAAGGAAGGATCTCTTTTTCGGGATCTTTATATTTTCCAGTCATCATTCAACTTCTTGAATGTGATTGCGTTTTCGTCCAGAGAGCGAGGATTATATTGTCTTTTCCATCGATACTCATATCGATTGGGGAGCGCGTTTTCGGTTTTGTGAATCGATAGTACTTTTCCACTTACATCGATGCGGAAACGTCAAGGCCGGTACGGGGGAGAAAGGGGGGGCAGCCGACTTTATTTTTGAGATTTGATGGGATGTAAATAAATGGTTTTCCGAATATCCCGGTAAACGGAAAGCGATGGGAAGTTTCGGATGACGCATGGAGAATCCTACGTCTTCGTCACAACGTGTGCTTCAGATGTCACAGGTTCGGACATTTATGGAGTATTTGCTCGGAGAATTTTGTCTTTCGCATGTGGGAGGAAAGGAAAGAGACCGAAGCAGCCTCGACCGATTCAGCATTGTCAAATGCTCAAGGGGAAAAATAAAAATATGACAATAATAATATAGTGTGACAAAAATCGTCTGGCCGGTGTACGGGAATGTAGCCCAAGAAACGGGATAATAAAAAATGACTCTTTAGGAGGTTACGCTTAAAGGTTTCTCCTTGGAATTTGATGCGGTGGTAATAAACTAACATAGTTATCATCACTATCTACTGCATCCATTTATTCAAGACAACTTGCAAGATACGAACACCTTAAACAGGACTGCATATACTAACTGGCTTGTGCAGGAGTGAGGATATATTATAAACGCTAAAGAAGTTAACTCATAGTAACGATAACAACTTTAATAACGTAACAAGATAAAAGTAAAGGTAAAGTAAATGATATTTAAATTAAGATATTGACAACAGAAACATAACTGATAACAGTGCTAGAAGAGAAGTGCTAGAAGAGAGACGACAGATAATGTCCGAGTCTTTATAGGACTCAATTCTTCTACGCATGAGCAAATAGGTTGACTGCATATGCAGGAATACGCTATTGCCACAAATCTTTATCACGAAGCATTGGTAACAAAACTAAACAGCACTTCCATAAATTAAAAACACAAGCTGAGAGCAGATCACTAATAAAAATCAGTAATAGCACTTTAAATAGCGCTCAGCGTATATTAGCTGCTAGCACTGCCAACATAACTCCAAAGAGGTTGATTCCTCGTTTGAGTAGCTCGGTATTTATACCTTTTTTCCGATAGAATGTGACGTCATATAGATTTCACTGGAATGTTCTCCGAAGGTTCCTCGAAGATACTTCATTCCTTTCACTTGTCGATAAAACATACTCGTTTTATGCGCATTTTAATAACAAAATATCGCAGTAAGAGCTTGACGCAGCTCCAGGCACGAAATTATATCTGCCTTCATTTGAACACAATTTTATTAAACTCGGGTCCATCTAAGATGTTCAAGAATCCAATTAAAATTGTATCCCACTTGAATAGTTGATTTTCAATGTGAGTAATTGTTAGCGTCCATCATAAGTCAATGCGAAATTATCTGCAAGCTGTTTTCTTCTGTTTAATAATGCTATTATAAAAAAATTAAATAAAACGTGAAATTAAAAATAAATCCTCCAAATGTTATGAAATTGTTTGGAGTCCTTTGACTCGTATAAGTTGAAACTAAGCCTTTAACATTATTAATAAACGCTTCATTGCGCAAAGGGATGTTGGTATTGGTTAGAGGGATTTGATACTAGGAGTACGCAAAAATAAGACTAATCAAGTAAAAAGAGGATATAAAGTTTGAGAACCTCTAGAAGTTTGGAATTCTAAGACTGGCTCACCTGTGTTCTGAAAGTTACCCTTTGCCTTTGAAATCGGGAAGAAATAGTATCTATAGCAGAGGTTCCAACCTGTGGCGGGAAGAAATAGTATCTATAGCAGAGGTTCCAACCTGTGGCGCGTGTACGACAGGTTGGGACACAGGTGAAAAACACAAAGTATGAGATTGAAACGAAAGAAAAAGTTATAGAATTTTGTCTCCCCGTGTTCGGGTGAAAAACGGCAGAATCCGAAAGCCTTTGTGTAGCCGTGAATAAACACTGCCAAGCATTCAGTGTTAAAGTAATAAAATATATCATTTCTCTCACAAACGCAGAACGCGTGAGAAGAATAGACTCGCCTTTAAGCATATAATAACAAATATCATTGTATCTGTCTTCAGTTGAACCCAATGTTATAAAAGTCGGGCCCAAGGAATATTGAAATTGTCTTCCGCTTGAATAGCTGATTATCACGATGAGTAATTGTTAGCTTTCATCATAAGTTAGTGAGTTATTATTTCGATGCCGTTTCTATTTGTTAGAACGTGGAACCAATACTATTATGAAAAATTGAATAAAGTGTGAAATCAAAAATAAATCCTTCAAATGTTTTTGAAATTAATTCGAGTGGTTTGACTCTTAAGCTGGCATAATTAGTAAAATCATCTTTGGTCGAAAGGATGATTGGGGGAGGGGACTGGATGATAGGAGGTACTCGAAAATAACCAGTGGGAGTGTTCTCCCCTAAACTTTCTCGTATACTTCCCCAAAAAGGTGCCGTTTCCCCTTCCCCCTCGAGGCTAAAAAAATTCGAACCTATTGTTACCCAGAATCCAATGACTATCAGAAGGTTTTTCATTATAGTGATTGAAAAATATCTAGGCAATGAATGAAATTCAAAGAGATACGTAACGATTTCCTCTCTTACCGGCTCAAGGACAAACTAACGTAATTCGCTACTCCGTAATGAAATTCCTCTCCGTTCTTCCAGTACGCATGCGCGTGGAGATAACGGATTCTCTTCAAAAGTAAATTATACGGACCGACAGACAGTCAACCCTTTGACGGATTTGGCCCAAACCTTTATACGGACCTACATTCATGACGATAAAACTGTGTACCAAATGTTATCCATCTAGCTATTCAAGTGTTTGAGTTATAGTGTTCGCATGACCGTGGACATACAGACTGACAGACTTTCCGTTGACGGATTTTGTCCAAAATTTGATAGCAACCTACAAATTATGTTTAAAGACCACATACCAAATTTCACCCCCGTAGCTCTAATAGTTTTCGAGTTATCGTGTTCACAGACAGACATAATTCCAAAATTGTGTTTTTCGGACTCAGGGAGGTGTAAAACGTGGAGATTCGTCAAAATCTGGAGCTCGAATTTTTTGACGATTACAATACTTTCTCTTTGTATACTTCGTATACGAGAAAGTCAAAAGGGTCAATGAATGGGTATGAGAGGAAACAAAGGTTGGAACCGCTGCTTGACAGCTTTCATGGAAAAGCGTGGCGGCTCTTCTTCAAATGGCGACACAAGTTTGATTCAGTTAATAGATGGTGGAAGCAGGAAGTGAGCAATCACCGAGAATAGAGAATCTAATTCATATTTCCTGTCTCAGTGAGTGCTTGCATTTAAGGGAGAGCAAACTGCCCTTCCTTTCTTAAAACGTTGACACACTAATGGATGGTATCAATGGAAGAAACCCTAATCAAGGCGTTGAAGATGAAAAAAGAAAGAAAAAAACCACTTGTTATAAGAACGCCTAATTTATGTGTTGTGCTTAAAGTGACCATTTATTTTTTGCCTCAAAACGGGACATTTTTTAATTTTTAGGTAACATTATGTGAATTCAAGAAAACACATATTTCTTTGGTTTCTATTTATTAATGAAAAGAACAGGAATAAACACGCGAAAATAAATAATTCATGTGATCTTGCATTTTTTGGAAGAACACATTTTTACTTCAGTATATTTCGAGTTGATTTTAAAACCAGCGGGAGTGGTCTCCACTAAACTTTCTCGTTTATTTCCCCAAAAAAGTGCTGTTTCCCCTCCTCCGTGTGGATAAAAAAATTCGAACCTACTGTAACCCAGAATCCAATGACAATTAGAAGGTTTTTCATTGTAGATTATAGTGATCGTAAAATATCTAGGTAAAGAATCAAATTCAAAGAGATGCGCACCAATTAAAACCTATCTAGCCACACACGTCCACTCTTGCCGGCTCAAGGACAAAGTGACGTAATCCTTCCGCGTGCACAGAGAATGCTACCAGTACGCATGCGTATAGAGAATCGGATTAGAAAAATTAATTTTGTAATTTGAACGCCTTTTTTCTAACCGATTGAAACGAAATTTGGGCAGAGATGTGTGAATTAATGTTAACAACCTTCATACCAATTTTTATTTATCTTAGCCAAAGTGTTTAGGAGATATAATTTTTAGAATTATGCGATTATACAGACCGACAGACAGTCAACCCTTCAACGGATTTGTTCCAAAATTAGATACGGACTTACATTCATGACGATAAAACTGTGTACCAAATTTTATCCATCTAGGTATTCCAGTGTTTGAGTTATAGTGCTCACATGAACGCGGGCAGACAGACAGACTTCCCTAAGACGTATTTTGTCCAAAATTTGACAGAAACCTACACCTTATGTGTAAAGATCACATACCAAATTTGATCCCTGTATCTCGAATAGTTTTCGAGTTATCGTTCACAGACACACAGACAGACATAATTCCAAAATTGTGTTTTCCGGACTCGGGGGGATCTAAAACTTGGAGATTCGTCAAAATCTGAAGTTCGAATTTTTTGACGATTACAATACTTTCTTCGTATTCGAGAAAGCAAAAAGAATCACATTGTTGGCAGGATTTCTTAAAATTTATTTTGGTAATTAACGGTACTTTATAAATTGCTGTTTGAATTTGCGTTTTCTAGCTCGGCCGTAACTTATTCATAAGAACAAAATACTTTTTCTACGGGTGGATTAGTACCGAGAAGACATAGAATATGTTCAATAATTATACGAAAGTTCGTATGATTTAAATTATTGGCGTGAAAGTGTTTGAACAGCTCCACCCCACGATTTTCAGTGTAAATATTTCCAGTGTTTCATTCTGTCACATTATGCGATGTAATGAAGTTAGAACTAAGTGAGAAATGGGAGGCTTCTGACCATCTTATATACGCGTGACACGTATAGCGCATACTCCGTCAACACCGGGCTACTAGACATTACATTTTTATTTTTGTCGCCTTATTATTACTTTCTCGTATACGAAGTATACAAAGAGAAAGTATTGCAATCGTCAAAAAATTCGAACTCGAGATTTTCACGAATCTCCACGTTTGACACCTCCCTGAGTCCGAAAAACACAATTTGGGAATTATGTCTGTCTGTCTGTGAACACGATAACTCGAACACTATTAGAGCTACGGGGATGAAATGTGGTATGTGATCTTGACACATCATTTGCAGGTTTCTATCAAATTTTGGACAAAATCCGTCTTGGGGAAGTCTGTCTGTCCGCGGTCATGTGAACACTATAACTCAAAAACTGGAATAGCTAGATGGATAAAATCTGGTACACAGTTTTATCATGAATGTTGGTCCGTATAAAATTTTGGGCCAAATCCGTCAAAGGGTTGACTGTCTGTCGGTCTGTATAATTAACGGATTCTTTTCAAAAGTATTTTCCATGCTCATGCGTACTGGAAGCAATCTTCTGTGCACGCGAAAGCTATGGAGCGAATTGCGTCAGTTTGTCCTTGAACCGGTAAGAGTGGAAAATCGGTACGCAACTCTTTGAATTTGATTCTTTACCTAGATATTTTTCAATCACTATGATGAAAAACCTTCTGATAGATATTGGATTCTGGGTAACAGTAGGTTCGAATTTTTTTAGCCGCGCTGGGGAAGGGGAAACGGCACCTTTTTGGGGAAGTATACGAGAAAGTTTAGGGAAGAACACTCCCGCTGGTTTGAAATTGTTATGGTGGGTTTCTTTCTTTCTGAAAGCGGGACATTTGGGCTTCACGAAGCTGTGCTTGGGGACAGAGGGACAAGTTACCAAATTACTCAGCGTTCCTCGGGATCCACATTTTTTCATATGCCCGCCTTTGTTTTCTTCCCTACAAATATTGTCACTAAGCTTCCTCAACAAACGTAAATCTGTTTTGAATCCTCTCTTGTCGGATTGAAACTTTCAATTCTAGCCTTTTTACTACCTTAAGACAGTATGGTTTGAATGAAAACGAGAGCATTCCTGTGTTTATAAATTAAAACAGGTTAGCATAATATTTGTTTTACCAAAGAAAAAATAAAACGAAATGGAAAACAGAAACGATAAATTATTTAATAGTACACAAAACTCTGATAAATTAAGCACGAGAAGAATATATATTTTCGTGTTGCCCGTATTTGAATAATAATGAAAAAAACGGATAAAAATGAATAAATATTTTCCCCAACAAACGTAAATGTTGCGAAATGAAATTCCATACGTCAGAAAAGAAAGAAAAAATGCAAGAAAACGATTTTTTCCGATGTTTAAAAATCAAAACTCCAAAACGCGAAAGCTCCCGAAAAAATAACGAAATAAAACCATTATAGAAACCAAATGCAAGAAAACCCGATGAGACAGATAGTTTTAGAAGCTGCCGATAGATGGCGGCACAATATTTCATTAATTTAAGGTTTTAAATTAATATTTTATAAACTAATTGTAATTTCGGAATTTAAATGGTCAAAACGGATCCCTTGGATTATTTCCCATCTTTAGGCACTTTCAACTCGTTTCAGCATTCAGTAGTTCGTGAGAAGATGGCCGGACATAGATAGATACATACGCTTGTTTATCTTCAGGTTTTAATAGGAATCAAAAATCTTAAGCTGAAAATTTCATCTTTTTTTCTGATTGATTTTGGATATATATGAATATTTTTAGTATTGTATTTGACTATGTTTTGAGGTGTATTGGCCCACTGAAATCATTTAAAATTTCATTTGGCATTATTTCTGTAACATTTTATTTGGTTTATAGAAGTCATTTTAAAATGATTTCTTTTCCCAAATTAAAAATTTACTTGGTACCATAACTTCAGTTTGAAATGATTTCGTTCGGTTGTTTTAATTCAAAATAACGATTTCAAACTTTTGGTGATTATCGGTCGTGCCGTAAGGTAGAACTTACTGTTTGTGATTACTCTTGTGCCGTACGGAAGCAATATTGTTTCAGTATGACGCCAAGTGTACGAATATAAAAGCCATGTATTTAATCTTTGTGCATGTGAGAGTCAATGGTGAAACCCACTTCTCTTTGACTGTGGAGGTGTGTGATGTGTCAGTGGATTGTATATAATATTTTAACTGTTCTTTTTAATGTCTATCAAAAAGATAGATCTGACTTCAATAAATGTTATTTATAAATTGAAAATGGACTTTGTCTTGATTCAGCGTACTCTGCTATTTCTAACACAAACACCTTGCAAAGAATTTATTTCATCGTCTTAACTGAATTGAAGAGATGCGTGGATGAACATGTTAAGTGACAATTAAGCGAATTTCAGAAAACGAGCTTTAAAGTTTAAAGGTTACATTTTTTTATTTTTTCACTCAATTTTTGCTGTTCCGGCACTTTTGTGACGAGAAAGCATTCAAAATATTTTATGTTTATTGACATGGTTACAGCTGTTTTAATTATAGAGAAAATTAATAATCTTTTGCACTTAACATGCTCTTCCATACACGCGTCAAAAAACTTCGTTTGCTTAGTCATGGAAGAACATGTTAAGTGCATTTTACTTTCTGCACAACATAATAGTGGTAGATTAAATACATACGAATAATAATGAATTGGCAAAATTGTATTACTATAAAGCTCTATATATTTTCAACACAAGTTGAACAACAAAAATAAAGCAAATTGGATGTTGAAATAGCACAGAAACACACAAGAAGATCACAAAATAATATGTAGGTTTGGGAAACAATAAAATTAAGAGTATTAATTTTTTGAAGTATTAATTCTTTTGTTGTCATAAACATTATCATCATATTTCTACAATTTCATTTAACATGGCTTTTTTTCTTTTTTGTGAAAATGGAGTTCTAAAATTCATTTTTCAGTCACTTACTAGTTCAATTTGAAATTTTGTACACGTGTGCGTTCTTGATGACAATAAACTACTTTAATATTTTCAGAACTCGGTTATCAATTGATTGCTTAACATATGTAAATTTTCGTTCCATAATTTGAGAAAAATTATTATGATATTTCATAATACCTATAATAATAAATTCTAAATAAAAGACTAAAAAGTAGAAAATAATTAAAATAAGGAAATATGCTTTTCAGCTCAATAATAAGAGTAAGTAATTTTTAAAAATAAATATATAAAATGATTTCGTTGTTGTAGTCGTTAAGTAAGGAACAGACCGAGTTATTAACTATTTTTTATTTATTATGGGAGTGTGGCGGAATATACATGCATCTCGTATGAAAGTTTCATGTCGAAAGAGAGCAGAAAATCCCTGCGTTCTCTGAGATAGGGGATTAACATATAGACACGTGATGAAAGTGAAGGGAATAATAGCTATTTTTAGTAAATTACGTAAGTTTTTTAGGGAAAATTCTGGTGCCAAGAAGACGCCGTCATGATTTTCTGTGGGCGCGTGAAAGCGATTAATATATTCTTTTAGTAATAAATATGCCAAAACATGAGATACCTCCAGCGCGGGGGGAAAAGAAACGAAACTGGAGTTTAAGAAAAGTGATTTCGGAATACATTAATATTGTTCTAAGATTTTAGAATATATAATATTAGAATTTAAAATAAAATTAAGTAAGATTATTACATGTATATATTTTATGATATTATCTCAACTTGATTTACTTTCATAAAAATATTTCGCTTTCCACGAATTTCCCTATTCAATAGATTTTGTACTGAAGAGTTTAGTGGTACCCGTGAATCTTTCTTCAAAGCAGTCTTATCACTGTCTTGGGAGCATCGAAATGAATGTCTTGGGAACATGGAAATGAATGTGGTATTTAAGGTTTTACATCATTACAATCACACAAACATCGTATTTAATATTGTTATTAACATACATGAAACAATTCCAGTTAAATAAAAATGTGTACAAATAAAGTAAAAACACAAATAGTTAAACAAACTAAATTAGTGATCAATGGAAAATTTTTAAAGTAAAAAAAAATAGTTAGTCTCCTGGTACAAATTCATAAGAATAAATTTCGTTAACTGAAATAAACCATTATTTAAAAAAAATCGCGAGTTTTAAAAAGTTCTTTTACTTACCGCTCTTTTCTTTGTTACGCAATGTAGTTCAGCTTGATGTATAACTAGCAATGAAGCCCACATAGAAAAATTGTAAAGAATTATTGCAAAAACTTCTTTTAAAAGCAAACGATTTCTATTTTCGAATTGCCTCCTCAATATTTTCGTCTGCATTAATACTATTTCCCGCGCTGAAAACGATTCTGTTTCAACGGAAGCAGATGTTATTTTACTCAAGTTTAACAAATTTCTCATGGAAGAAAATGTTAAGTGCCCTTAACCTGTTCTTCCATGAGGAAAAAGCAAGAGACCGTGCACTTAACATGTTCATCCACTGAAAACTTCTTTATTTTTTTACTTTGCAGATTTAATGAACTTCCTATATTTAAATTAGACTTCAACGTGTTCTTTTGCACAATTATCTCAATTTTCTCAAATTTGTCACGAAACATGTTCATCCACTCAGCTCTTCAATTATTACTCCATCTTAGAGGGAGAATAAGCTCGTAGTTCCAAGAATCATGAAAATTATTTTGATGCATTTCAAATGCTAATAGATTAACTTGAGTCAAACTTTCTAATTTCACGGTCTCTTTTTTGAGCTTGTCTTCATTTTCTGTACTTTTTTAGATTTTTATCCGCCCACGATATTATTGACAGAGAGAAAAGTAATCGCACAAAATGCATAATGTTTCTTTTGTTTTGATTTCGTTTAAAAAATTTGTTTTATGTTAGTGTGGAGAGTTTTTTTTATATTCATCATGTCACAGTCAACGCAAAAAAAAACTTCATTGTACAAAACTTCAAAACTCTGTTTCAGTGATGGCGGGTCAAAATTGTGTTTAATTTATTACCCATTGGGCGGCAAGTCAGTGGCGTCACTAGGACAAGGGTGGGGGTGGGTGGGGATGGGTGTAAAATGGGTACCAATAATTTGGAAACGCCTAAAATTTGTTAACAGAAAACTTGCCAGTTCACATTTTTTTTTGCTCTCACTTTTAATTGATCTTTTTCAAAAATTACATTTGTTTGCTTTTGTTTTCCTTTCTGTTTGACAACTTTCACTTTTGAAAGCGAAATTTATGACCGACTGTCACGAGTCATACACAGGTGCATGAGTGATACGATAGAAAATCAGTTAGCCAAAGTCCACTTGGAAATATGTTTTTTATGAATTCGACACTCGATATTTATACTTTAATTTTTTTTAATATTTTCGATTGTCTATTCTCTCTTTTATGATATAAAAAGTAAATTTATAAAAATTTACGCGTGGGTCATTTTAAAATCCTTCGTGGGTCAGTGTCTGACCCGCGGTCATAGATTCGCCAACACTGATCTATCATATCGGGAAATGTTTGAAAATTGATCACGAAATTTCATCTCAACAAATAAGAATGAAGTCGAGAAAAATAGAAGTGTGCAGAAACGGTCTCTTTTTGCCTAGATGTTTGTTTTCTTAATTCTTCATTTCATTCAGGCCATTCGCTTCCTCGTTTTCTAAAATCTATAGGGGGGTTGTGTGCCCCGGGCGGCAATTCGAAAGGGGGGGGGGCAAAAATCAGTCATGCAGGAAAATAATTTTATAACTAAGAAGAGCAACGAAACTAGTTCGATCATTGTGTACATAAAAAATATATACAGTCAAACCCCGTTATAACGAACCCTCAACGGACCGACTCAGAAGTTCGTTTTAACCGAGGTTTGTTGTATCCGTATTTACAAAAAAAATGCCCTAACATGCTAAGATACTACTTCTATAAGATTCTTCTAAGATTCTTCTTCTTCTAAGATTCTTCTTCTTCTAAGATTCTACTACTTCTTTTTAATAACATAATCTTTTCATTAGTAAGTAGGGACAAATAAAGTAATAAATAATTCGCTTGCCAACGTTAGCCATGGTCACTCAATTCACAGAATGATAAGCAATTAAACTAAAATGGCAGAGAAAACACGTGATTGCTCCTAGGTCGTCTGACCATAAAGTCCTCCCCCTTCCTTGGTTGACACCAGACCAGGTGTCCACAGGGGGGAGGAGGGGAGATATAAACTGTAAAAAGCCTTGACTATTGTTCCTTTGTCCCACTTATGGGGTTAGCAGCGACTCTAACAAAGGTACAATAGGCGAGGAATGTGATCTCTAAACCAGAGTATTTAATGCAAAAGGGGTAACTCTTGTAGGAGTTGGGTTGACTTGAGCGCAATTAGTAAAGAATGTCCCTTTGGGCAAGTGAAAAGTTTGAAGTTTTAGAAATTTTCAGTTCGCTATAACCGAGTCTGTAGCGTTTGCTGTTCGTTGTAAACGTATGAAAATACATTATTAACACAGGGCTTCAATTGGGACCATGTAAAAGGTTCGCTGTAATCGAGGGTTCGTTATATCCCGGGTTCGCTATATCAGGGTTCGACTGTATATTGTATTTAATTGATATTTTTCGCCTTTTGTCGGCAAATTACAGGTATTTCAAAGAAAGTCTGGTGGTGGAAGCATGATTTCAGAACCTATCTGCAGAGATAAAAGCCGCCAAATGACGAATTGCGTTAAGAAATCAATTTTCTCCCCCTGGAATTTTTATTTTTATTTTGAGGTTTATGTAACTTTTATAGGGAAACCAGCTAAAAAATCTGCAGAATTTTTTTAAAAAGATTTCTGCAGATTTTTTGAAGACAGAAAAATCTGCATTTTTTCTGCAATTTAATCTGCATAAAATCTGCAAAAAATGTCTTACTATATTTTTCTCTGAATAGTCTGCAGATTTTGTAAGACAGCAAAATATCTGCATTTTTCTTCAATTTAATCTACATAAAATTTGCGAAAAAAAATTATTTTTGTTTTTTTCTTTAAATACCCTGCAGATTTTTTTAAGACAGTAAAAAAAATGCATTTTGTGTTCAATTCAATTTGCAGTCATTTAGCATATTTTCACAACATCATTACACTTGACCAATATCTGTTGTTGTTTGAAGATTTGACTGCAATTTCATAATATCTGCATTTCTCTAAACACATATTCTGCACCATATTCTCTAATATTTTAGGTTTATTTTCCAAAGGATATAAAAAAAATTAGAATGTAATTATCATTAATGTTTAATTTTACAGTAGACAGGAGTTTTATCAGTTTCTTTTTCAATTACTGATATTGACCATATACTTGTATAAAAAGGAACGCATCAGCAGAACAAATTTCCCAATCAAAAAAATTTTTAGGCACTAAATTTTTTAAATATGCCACTGAAAAAATGAATTCTAAATTAATCTTTAAAATAAATATTTGAGGTTTTACCATTTTAAACTTTTTCCCCATAATTTAATTAATTTCCAATTAGTTTTCCAACTGTCTTTCTGACTAGCTCTTTTCCTCCAAAAAGAAGGGAAAAGTGGAGCTTGTGCCCTTTGGATGAAGAGAAGGCTTATCAGAAAGATAAAATATGCAAACGAATTTATTGAAACAGAGAATCTAATTTATTGAACAAAAATAATACTAATCTCATTTATTACTCATCTCTACGACTTTGAAACACGTATTCTGACCATGGATGATTTTTACACCACTAAATTGCGCTACTAGAGCTATGGTGAAAATAAATCTCAAATAGATTATTTTACCACATATCGTGTAGTCCGGGGTTGCTATGTGGTTAATGTTCCCGCCTGCCAACTCTGTGAACGTGGGTTCAAGTCGCGGACAGGATGAGTTTGAAGTCTGGTCGCAATCGTAATCAACATCGTACAAGTAAGTTGAATTACACGCTAGATTAATGAAATTAATAATTACATTAATTGAAATTGATAATTAAGCCTTGACTGCAGAAAATCTGAAGGTATTTGGAACATAATTTTCTTCAGATCTTCTACATTTTTTTCTGCGGAAAATCTGAAGAAAACATGTTCCAAATACCTTCAGATTTTCTGCAGATTTTTTTAAAAGATTTTTCCCAGATTACTGCTGGGATTCCTTTTCCAGATTTTTAGCTGGGAAGGGCGTCAAAAGTTTCAGTTACGCCACTGTACAACCAATACTTTTTATTGGTCTCTGAACATCAATTTTTTTCCTCTAAAATTTTCAGAATAGGAATACTTTTTTTTTCTTTTTACGCTGTATTTGTTTTATTCATGGGTCAGTTAGTAATTTAAAACGTTTTGCAAAAGAGTGACTCAATGAATATAACTGTAAAGATTAATTTAAGATTTGAAACGATTACAGTATACAGATTGCGGAAAATGAAGACAACGAAATAAATATTTTTTTAAAATAATCATTCAAGAATGCTGTGCTGACTTAGCTCAAAATAACATTTCTGTCCTCTGGCTATTTGACAAAAAAGATGAAAATTATTATAAGATTCTAGATCTCAAATAATTAAGATTCAGATTTTCAAATTGCAAAATCTGGATGGAATCCAGTTACAAAACATGGATAATTCAGACAAGTATAAGAAAACTCTACAGAAGAAAACATTATTAGTCTTTGAACATGTTTAAAGAGTAAAAATATCTATTAGATTAACAAAGAATAAAATAAAATATTTACAGGATACTCATTTCGATGTCGAAAGATTAAATCCAGCTTTCTATCAAGAGAAACCGAATCCACAAGAAAGAAATTGAATTTTTATCGATTCGTTCCATTTTTTGAGATAGGTCTTTGGTTTGGAATGAGTTTGTAGGTTTCTTATTTATTCAAGATTCATGTTTTGTTACATGTCAAACATTATTTAGAATTGAGAAAATTTCTTTTTCAGTTTCAGAATACTTGTATTTTGAATTGAGCTTTTTAATTTTCTTGCATGCATTTTCACTGCATGCTGACTGTTGTAACAGTTTAGACATTAAGTTTCACACCCCTCACACAACTAATCTATCAGGTCTCGTATCATCATGTAGATGGATGCACTCCTCGTATTCCTTATTATAATTACATATGAGACGACTATGTTCTCATATGTAATTATACTAAGGAATACGACGCTTCATTGCTAATGAAGAACAGATACCGGGATTCGAAAATCTTGTCTTCCAATGACTCTTTCCGGTTTCTTCGTCAGAACCGCCGTTTTAAATTATTGGACATTCACGGAGAGACTGTTCCACACCATTTGGACCGCATCGCTCCAAAATCCAAAGAGATGTTTGAATTTCCATCTTCGTTCGTTTTCCATTTGGCGCGTTGAGTCAAACTAAAATACGGCCGTGGGAAGGGAGAGTGAGGCTCTCTCATGAAAGCAGGAGCCCTAGGGGATCGAAGTGACCGGTAGTGTCGCTTGCACGGAGCCTCTATGAATGACCCACTTAAATGAATGGGCTGAAAACTGGAACGGTGTGGAGTGCTGCCACGCCATTTGGCTTGGAGCAATCTCTCCGTGAGTGTCCAGCTTTAAGAAGATGTTTGAGACAGGAGGATGGAAGAGAGGTTTGCACTCACTGAGGGTGTAGAGCTTCGTGAAGGTGAGGGAGGGGCACTTGCCGTGCACATAGGTGACGTCGCACTTGTAGGTCCCCTCGTCCGAGACGCTGAGGGAGCGCAGGTGCAGCTCGGCGTTGGAGTTGTTGTGCAGGACGAAGTGGGCGCGACCAGCGAACGCGTTCATCGGCTTCGAGTGGGTGTCGCTGTACAGGTAGACGCGGCGCCACTCCTCCCCAATGTGCTTGGTCCACGTGATCACGTAGATGCGGCCGCAGTTGTGGGAGTCCACCTCGCAGGGCAGGACCACCGACTCGCCCACCTTGCCGGAAACGGTGTGCTCGCGACCTGCAAGAAAAAGGGATGCATACATAAGAGATCCGACATGCACTAAAAATCACAAATTTCGTTAAAATTGAACAATAATTGCGAGGCAGTATATTTCAGTAAAGGTTATAAACAGCGTCTACCACAAGTGATTCCTCGCACTTTAATGTACCATTGAGCGGCATGTAATTCCAGTGGCTCACACTTTAATGTACAATCAGGAGGCGCTTACCACTGGTGGCTCACACTTGACTGTACCGTCAGATAGTGTGTGCCAACGGTGGTTCGCATTTAAATGTACCATCAGGAGGAGTGTCACAGGTGGCTCACGCTTGAATGTAAAATTGGGCAGCGTGTGCCAAAGGTGGCTCGCACATGACTATACCATCAGACGGAGTGTACCATCCGTAGCTCACACTTGAATGTATTATTGGACGCCGTGTACCCCTGGTGACTGAAACTTGGATGTACAATCAGGCAGTGTGTGCCAATAGCGGCTCACATTTAAATGTACCTTAAGGCGGCATGTACCACCGGTGGCTGACGCGTGAATGTACCATCGGACGGTGTGCACCTTTGATGACTGGCACTTGAATGTACCATCGGGCAATGTGTGCCAACGGTGGCTCACACATGACTATACCATCAGGCGGAGTGTACCACCCGTTGCTCACACTTGAATGTATTATTGGACGGCGTGTACCTCTGGTGACTCTCACTTCAATGTATCATTGGTCGGCGCATAACTCCGTGGCTGACACTTGAATGTACTATAGGGCGGTACCACATAAATTTTCATCGGCACTGCAACCATAAATTTTCAGAGTGTTCATTAGTTCAGTGCCGACCGATAAAGAAAAGCAATCTTCAGAAGAAATGTAAATTTCAGAGCTCACATGAACATCTTAAATGTCTTAATGCAGATAACAGGTAGACGAAATCTCGAGATAGTCTCTTGAAATGCTGATTTTTCTGGAGGAACACTAAGTTGCTTTCTCTGCTTCCGAATCAAGGGCAAAAAGCTTTTGTTGTGATTGTTGTATCCTCCGATTGTTCGCATAGTTCAATGGTTTCTCATCATCAAGAAATTTAGGCGTCAAACATGTGGTTAAACAATAGGAGAGACCTGTGAAACCTACTTACAGAGTAATTAGAGCAACCTGCAGATAAACTCCTCGAGATACTGAAATTCTTCGTTACTTTCACGGCACGATAACTTCAGAAACCCGTAATGAAATGTTTGTTTTATTACAATATGTTACTTAATAAATGATTTGTAAAAATATCCTCTTGTATATGAGCTACTGTCAACGTCATAGTTTTCATACTGCTAAAAGTGATTATACCCGTCTCGTAAAGCAATGGCTGAACACATGCCATACTGTTTTTTCTTCATCAAAGGGAACTCGAGTAAGAAAAATTAGCTACAATGTACAACTTTTTAAGAAAAGAAAACGGAAGTTTCTCCTTTCATTTAATAACGAAAAGACAGACTCATTTGTTCGAAGCAGTATATAAGTAGAAAATTCAGTTTTCAACACAGAAGTGAGTAGCCCAAAAGATTATATGGTAACATTAAACCACTTAGAGAAAAAGATCAGCTCTTTCTTCCTGATTACACTCGATGTTTCAAACTATTGCTGAAAGGATTTCCAGCCGCGTTTCTTTTCTTTCCTTTTCTTTTCTAAGAAAGGTTAACATGTATCCTGTGTATAATTTAGTACCAGAATTTTTCAGTTTCCTTAAAAGAAATCCTCAAAAATTTTATGTTTTTTTTTGTTCGGTTTTACGTTGGCAAAATACAAAGCCTATACTTGACAACATGTATAGAAATAAACACTGCATACAAGATGATAAATTACGCTTAATGGGCCTATTATTGTGCTTACGCTTAGTATTGCTTATGGATAAAACCAGCGGGAGTGTTCTCCACTAAACTTTCTCGTATATTTCCCCAAAAAGGTACCGTTTCTCATTCCCCCGCGTGGCTAAAAAATTCGAACCTACTGTTATCCAGAATCCAATGACTATCAGAAGGTTTTTCATTATAGTGATTGAAAAATATCTAGGTAAAGAATTCAAAGAGATGCGTACCGATTAAAACGCACCTATCGCACACTGCTAGGTTTCACTCTTGCCGTCTCAAAGACAAACTGACGTAATCGCTCCTTTCTTGGGCACAGACGATTGCTTCCGTACGCATGCGCGTGGAGATAAAGGATTGGTTTCAATAGTAAATTATGCAGACCGACAGACAGTCAACCCTTTGACGGATATGGCCCAAAATGTTATACGGACCTACATTCATGACGATAAAACTGTGTACCAAATTTTATCCATCTAGCTATTCAAGTTTTTGAGTTTTAGTGTCCACATGACTTCGGACATACAAACAGACAGACTTCCCTTTGACGGATTTTGTCCAAAATTTGACAGAAACCTACAAATTATGTTTAAAGACCACATACCAAATTTCATCCCCGTAGCTCTGATAGTTTTCGAGTTATCGTGTTCACAGACACACAGACATACAGACATAATTCCCAAATTGTGTTTTTCGGACTCCGGGAGGTCTAAAGCGTGGAGATTCGTCAAAATCTCGAGTTCGAATTTTTTGACGATTACAATGCTTTCTCTTTGTATACTTCGTATACGAGAAAGTGAAAACCGGGATAATATTTGTTAAATATACCAATTAATAAACATTATTGGAGTTTTATAATAGGGATGACACGTATTCTATGCGCACGTAAACTTTACTCTTTTGAAGGTAACCCTTTGCACTCTAGAGGTTGTTCTCAGTTGCCATTCTTGACGGTGCATCACTTTGACTTTTCTTGATTTAAATGGTTAAAAATCCAACAATCGCTGAATAAATTTTCAGGAAAAATGAACTTGCACAATTATACTTTTTACTATTCGAAGCAATACAATGAGCCCTTCTTTGCAGTGAAAAATTATGCATCTAATTATTTTTCCGATTGCAAAGGGTTATCTGATTTTAATTATTGCGCGCACGAAGGGGTCTATTCACAAAATTTATCCCAGTTTGGGAGACGTCACTTTTCCCGTTGTTAACGTGCGGAAAAAGTGACGTCTAATAACCGAAGGCCAGAAGAATAGACCCGTTAGACAGGCGTTGACGGAATTTTGAAGAAAGTCTAAAAATGCAGTTAAAAGGCAAACGCAATTCCGGCGAGTTCACTACCTTTAATATCAATCGCTTGAGGCACAAAATATAATTCAAAATGTCCCGAAAGAGTTCTGCAAGACAAAGGAGACTGATGCGTCGCCAGGAAATTCTGTGTACCAAGCAGAAGAAGAAAAAGAATTGTCAGAAAGAATTTCCCATCCTGTTTTTTCGAATCTCTGTCATTGGAGGCAGTTACAAAATGTCACTAACTGAAAATGATTTCTGCCGAAGGAAGCAGAAAAATTCAGAACGATCAGAACCGTTGACTTTTCCGATTTTCTGAAATGTTGCTTGTGAACATTCTGTTGACAAATGAATCAGTCCATGGCAAGCGTAGCTGCGCGTGGACTACAGGTTGTGACGTCACACTCTTCGTAAAAAACGCGAAACGAATTTCAAACTTAACCTTTTCCGTACCTTACGGGCGGTACAAATGTTGTACCCGAAAATGTTCTACCTTTGAATGCGGGCCGGTACAACTGCTGTACCAGACACAAGTGAGGATTTCACTCCCCGCATTCAATGCAGTTCTTCTGGTTTAAGTCCTCGTAGCCCAAAGGAAAAATTGGTACAGTAGGTCAGAAATGAGTATGAATTGAATCCATTCCGTCTGCCTCTAGTTTTCCGTAGTAATAGATAAGGTCGCGGTGGCCTGGTGGTAAGGTCTCAACCTCGGGGCCGGCAGGTTCCAGGTTCTAAACCCGATTCCACCGAAGAACCGCCGTGTAAGCGGGTCTGGTGCACATTAAATCCGTTGGGGTCAAATGCCCTTCCGCTGATCCGGAAGTTTGAAAAGGGAGTGCCAGCTCAGGTGTCGTCCTCGTCTTCTGACCGCGGTTCAAAATTACGAGGACCGTCCCAAAATAGTCCTCGTGTTGCTTCAAAACGGGCCGTAAATAAAACTAAACCAACTGACTAAACTGTAATAGATTTTCTGGATGACTGAAGTGATCAGATATTCTAAACTTAATACAGAACGCTCTGATAGGTTTGCAGTAGATAAAACAGGGGGAAAATTCGACTGTCTCAGATAATCTTGAACGTTTGATCACTTTGCTATTGATTATAATGACGACACGAACCCCTACAAGACGTAGTTCAACTATGTTATAGGAAATAATATTGTTTTACCACCCAGATAGCATGCACATTTGCAGCAAGTGTGATTTTTCTGGATATTATATTGTCATGACGAACTTGACGCGACAAATTTCCAGCGAAACTCCTGCAAAGTAACATAGCATTGAAGCTGCTAAGCACACTTATACACCACGACCTGTATACAGTTGTATATATCTGGTTTTGATTCTTTGTCTCTTTTAAAAAAAAACATTCGATTTTTATCTCCTAGACGTCCTTCTTTTTATTAATTCAATAAATCAATGATAATTTGAAAAAAAAAACTAACTGGGACTTTTTATAAAAAAATTACTTTTGAAAAATCTTTTCACTAAATATAGAACTCGCACTTTAAAGAAAACTATATCGCCTTTTTCTTAATGTTGAAATTTTAACATTTATAAACAAAATTGAATCTGAAAAAACAGTCAATGTTTGTTGAAAAATAATAATTTACTTTGTGTCCCATATTTCTAAAAGTAATTACTTTTGAACCCTAATTTCATAATTTATTCCACTAGCAGGACGTAGTTATTAGCGAAAATCGCTCTCTCTTTGACTTCAAATCACATTCAACTCAAAATTATAAAAAAAATTAATTAAATCAAGAATAAAATTTAAAATAAAACGTGGCGATGCGTGATACTTCGTATAAAGCCAAGCTGCTTTAGCGCAATCTATCTTCGGCGATCGAGGTCTCGCTGGTTTAGTGGATAAGGCGACAGGTTAGGTAAGCAAGTTGTCCGGGGTTCGAATCCAAGGTTCGTATGCGCTCTCTCTTTCTGTTACTGGTTTGCAATGAGCTTGAAACGACAAATTCACGGCAAGTTTGCCGTATGGTGATTTCGAATTTTGCGTTAACTTGCTGCAGTCTTGTTATGAACTTGTGGTCTTGTGCTGAACTTGCTGCAAGTTTGTAGACTTGCATAGCAAGACTGCTGCAACTTTGCTACAAACTAAAATTGGTATATGGGCATAATTTCTATGAAATTGGGTGACCATATTCTATGTATTGCAAAAATTAGGAAGGAGAATTTTTTAAAACTATATCTAGTCAATTTTATTGTACCAATCTCTTTATGTTTTGATTTCAGTAGCGATTCTTGCCCTTTATATTTGAGTCGTTACTCTTTTCCATCTTTCTGAAAACCACTCGACTCTGAAATAGGAGGATAAATTTCCTTTTCATGTTCACAGAAGTAAAATTATCACAACTCACAATAATCAACCATTAAAAGACAATTATTTTATTAGACATTATCTCGTATCATGATTATGAAACATACATCAGTTTTTTCTATTAGAGAACTTGCTTCAAGAATATGGTTGCTACGTAATAAAGCTGTTAGTAACAGTTGCACTTATTTCGCTCCAAGAGGTGCAATTACATGAGGGAAATGTGCAGAAAGAACGGACAGTGGCAGGTGCTTGTATCGACAGGACAACTACCTACTGTTCCTCCCTCTTTCTCTCTTTCTGCGTGTGTGAGATCTTCTTTCCACGCATGCGTGAACTTATTGTCGAGACAGTATTGCTCGTATAAACCCACCTTAAATGTAGCGACTGACATTCAATCGCTCCAGGTGATTACTTATAAATGGGTCGGGATGGTCCATTTGGTGTTGCTTGTCGAGGAACACATAGCACACGCAGACGGCCCCTCACCTGAGTGAAATGGGTGGCGGAAATGTTCGCAATTTCCACCCATCGGAACTTGCGAACAATCAAATGTGCCTTTTAAGCGTTCGTTTCTTAGTTATCAATGTGCTCAAGATGTCTTTTTGTACTAAATCGATGATGCTCTACAAATTTACGATTACCTATTTCCCCCTATATTGAAACGTTTTCGAGGTGTTCGTTTTTTTCAATCCGCATTTTGGCGCCAGGTGGCGCTGTAAGTGGTTTCATCGTGTAGCGCATAGCCGTTTTACTATACCTAGACACCACTTTCATGACTAAAGCTGCCGTCGTTCTGAAGTTAAGGCGGTGGCCCTTATTTAAATCGGCACCCTGTATGGCGGCGTTCTGTATATGTTTATAGGATTTTGTAGCGATCAAATATGTGCAAGTTAAGCTTTTAAGTGTTCATTTTTATATGTGTACTTTCTTTATTTAGTTTTGTTACAAAGCTATAAAATCGTTCCCTGAGATGCTAATCTTGGCGACAAACTTGGCGATAAATTTGGCGACCTTGGCGGCAAAGGAATTTTCTAGAACGACCTCGAACTTTCAATCTATTTCTACTGGTTTCATGAACTTTCTAGAGATTACGTCACTTCCTACGTGATGAAGTCACTTCCTGTTGAAAAGTATAAAGGCAAGCTCTCAAGCCAAGAAGAGTCAGTTGGTATTTGACCTGCAAGCAAGCTGGTGAGCTAACAAGAAACATTTGAGCATTGTGTTGAGATTTATTGGTAGTCTCTGCTGTGAATTTTTATTAGAGTTGTGTTAATACTTGTGCTACGTTTCTTTGCTTGGAATATTTGTAAAATAAAGAGCTTTATTTTTTTTAATCTTGCTTATTGGATTGCATTCAAGTACACCCACAAGACAATTTCGTTACAATATGTAAATAGGATTTTGCAGCGATCAAATTTGTGCAAGTAAGCTTTTAAGCGTTCATTTTTATATTTGTAATTTCTTTATTTAGTTTATTTTATTACACTCCATGCCTATCCAACTGCTTAAAGAATCATCCACTCTGATTCCAGGGGTGGGGAGTGTTGTTCTGTATCCAGGCCATCGCAACCGTATGGAAAACAATTTTCGGAACTATATTTTAATTATATGCTTAACCAAGAGTGAAGAACTAGTTTTGACAAACTGTCTAAAATCTGTTTAATTACAAGATTGAAGAAAAGAATCCAGTTATTTTGTTTAAAAGACACTGCACCAAAAATCCGACAAATAAGCACTCAAAGTTTCGACGCAGTTTCTCCAGTTTTATGACGCTATAATACCAATACCTATTTCAACAGCACAGTGGTTCCCACAAACCCATTACTTTATACTATGTCCTATATGCAAATACTTGGATCTCAACTGCCATTTCTGGTATCTCCTCTTACAAAAAGCGATCCACTGTCTCTGGCCATTAAACGGAGAAATAATGACTCTCTTCCGTGACAATTGGATGTGCCGTTCACGGGGAAAAATTTACATTCAATTTGCATCGGGATTAAAACGATGGTTCGAACTGCCTTCGCGCACCGCGTAATCGTCCGTTGAAAACTAATTCATAAATGTAAATCTTGCCGGATAAGCATAAATTTACGCCCTGTAATTGACAGAGGGGCTGCCTATCGGTATGCTCGACCCTTATCAGATGAGGCGCATGCATTAAATGGATTATTAAGGGGCGGTGAGCGATAACCGTAACGGATAGCTCTTGGTGAACATTATTCAAAGGAAGGTTCATCCGCACGGCCCATTTCGCTGGGGCGGGATCTCCTTTTACGAGCCCTCCGAAGGGGTTGCGGGCAATTGATAGTCGGGTGGTAAGTCTCTGCCTAATCATCGGCACGAGGGACTCGCGCTGATTTCCTGATCATGTGCGAAGAAATATTGGATGCTAAGCTGCGAGAAGAGATCTCACTTCCCGCAGAAGGAATCTCAAACTCCGCGCAGTTCCACTCGCTTGTGCCCGAAGATAAAGCAGCACCCATTTGAAGACAAAGACTGTAGCCAGAACCTAGAGTTGGGTCTGGGGGGCTGGAGGTCATAAAAAAATTTTACCGTCGTGACGAATGTCAAAGCTCATGGCTCATGTTTATCGTCCAAGTTTCGCTAGCATACAGCAGCACAGGCAATATCTCTCTTTCTTGTATAATCTCATTTTAGTTCTTCGGCTAACAAGCCTGGATATCAATTGTTTTTTTAATCTAAAGAAACATTTGTTGTCCTACTTTATTCTGTTGTTAATTTCGGCTTTCAACATGTTTTGATAGTTAATAATAGTTCCAAGGTATTTGAATTCCCCGTGTGGTGACCGGGGTTCCACAACGGGTACGAATAGTCCCAATGTATCCCAATGAATGTCGTAAGAGGCGACTAAAATGGGTTGGGCGTAGGGTTGACTGCCCTATCCTGTAAAAAAAACTCTTGTTGCGAAACCTCAACAGAATGCAAAATCAATTTGTCATGTTGTCCTAAATACAGTTTTAAGTAGCAAAAATTCTGCAATTCGTTGCGCGTGTCAGAGACGTCATTGTATGTTAAGGGGTTAACAGACTACGCAGTTACTTTGATTAGTAACCAAACCAAGTAGTAGCGGTCTCGGTAAAATCCGATCTAAATCGTTTGAATAGAAATTGCATCATATAAGTTCTGAAGGTAAAGTGTGCGTGCAACTCATGTTGCCTTAGCGGAGAGCTAAGGGTTAAAACATCAGTCAACATATATATTTATTAAAGAAAACACGTGATGTGTCTCAAGTGATAAGGGTTCGTGTTTTTAAATAAAAAAATAAATGGTTATTTCGTGCACATTTTGACATTTGACACCGTTGACGCCCGGATTTCCTTACATCTTCAAATATGTCGAGTGTGTCCGATATCGCTACAACAGAATCGGGGTCCAAGATCTTCCTGGGAGTCGATGAGGAGATCGCGTGTGTCGCTTTTCACGAGCTCCCTTAAAAAGTCCAAGAATGAAAATCCTTGTGATGGTTGCGGCCAAGGAACAGATTCAGTTTGGCCAACATCACGTTTTCAGAAACAATACCAAGACAAAGGTTTTCAGATCGGCAAGGCACATCACAAAAGCATCGAATTCTTCAGAAATGTAAATTTTCTAAACGACTTGAAGTTTACTACAATAGAGATATTCTTCAAAAAGAATATTGACTCAATACTACCAAAGACTCGACATCAATACCAATGAAGTCGTTAAGGAAATACCATCATTTGAAACCGAAACAGATGCAGATCTCCACGATGATTTTTACTTCGACACTTACAGCAATAGAGAGAAGTGTTTCAGCAGAAGAAATTCGAAGGGATCTCAGAAAATCTAATTATAATGGAATTGTAGCCATGAAAAAAACCTTTTCATTTCCAAAGTCAGAGATAAAAGAATTGTTTTTGCTAAAAAAGCATATTTCAGAATCTGAAAAGTTTTATAATTACATCATATTCAGTGATGAAAATAATTTTAGCGGTTTTGGAAGTGATGGTCGAAGCTATATATGATGGAAGCCCAATTCTAATTTTCTTCCACGAAACACCATTCCCACAGTCAAGCATGGGGGAGGTTCAGTCCTTATATGGAGTTGCCTGTATGCAAATGGAGTGGAATCTTTTAACATAACATAATGTATAAAATGAAATATTTAGATACACTAAAGAAAAATTTAAAACAAAGTGCACAGAAACTAAGTGTCAGATCAAACTGTATTTTTCAACAAGATACGACCCCAAACATACATTCGAAACTGTAAAAGGTATGGTTATTATACAATGGTAAAGTGCAATTGTTTACTCCACCTCAGTCCCCAGACCTCAAGGTTATTGAAAATGTGTGGTCTGAATTGGAAAAATCTGTTCAGAAACACAACATTAGGAATAAACTTGGCTTTATCAAACGTAATACCAGACATTTCTCCGGTGTACTTGCTTTGAAGGTTTTATTTTTCACTATTGTCCGCTCGGGTCTTGAGTACTGTTGTCTTGTCTGGGACCCTAATAATAAAATTAAAATTATTGAACAGGAACAAACCAGGTTTTTGCGTTACTTATTTTACCGAACAAATCACTATTATCCACAAGACTTATCCTCATCTCATTTATGTAGCATATTTGGCATTCACAGTTTGAGGGTCCGACGTGATCTTTCTTGTCTTTTATTTTATTATAAGATAATTAATGATGCCAATGATTGCAGTGACATATTGAGCCGTATCGCTTTTTCTGTGCCGACTAGAAGTCTGAGGAAGAGTCGCTTATTTGTAAATGTGTTTACCAGGTTTAATTACATACGTAATTTTTCTGTTTATAAATTTTACAAGATTTTTAACAGGTACTCTGATGATCTTGATGTATTTAATATGTTTTATGATGTTTTTAAGATTGAATGTTTTCGGATTTTGTGTTCTTGAAGTGTTTTTATTTTGTGTGATTCTTATAATCGTGTTGTGTTTTTAGTGATTTCTGTGTCTATCTGTTGTTTTTATTAATCTATGTTTTACGGCTATTTTAGTGTTTGTTTCTGTATCATGCACTCTGTAATTGGAGTTTATTCTGTAGTGTGCATTTTCTAAATAAATAAAAATGAATAAAGAACACTTAAAAATTGCGCCATACGAAGAGAATGGGCAAAAACAATCCCTCAAGTAACACAAAGTCTTATTAAATGAATGCCACACCTTTAAGAAGTTGCTTTAAAAGCAAAAGGACACGCAACAAAATAACTAGTTCATGTAACTTTTCCTTTTGTTAACGAGTTAGACTAACTGTATACTCAATTTTGTGACTAAGAAATTTATAACTTCGACATAAAGTTTATATTAATAAAAATATTATCAATCCTTTGTTCTTGTTTATGAGTTTCATATATTTCTTAATGTGTCTTTTATTATTATTATTTCAACTCTTAATTTTAAGAGTGAATTTATTATAAAATAGTTGCACCTTTAATGAAGAAAGAGAGTGCTGTATACTCAATTTTGAGAGCCATTGTAAATGGAGTTCCATCTGGTGTAAATACGTATAATAAGAACAATAACCACGTGATAACTACTGCAGATTTTAAATTCCGATGTATATCTGTACTCCATCACGACTGCGTCAAACTGACGCGTAACCTTAGAGTTATGTATATCATATAGAAAACTTAGAAGACACAGGCGATAACGAATTTGAAAGAAAAATCCGTCACATTCAATTGAATAAAAGTCGGCAGAAGTAGTGAAACGTAAACGATATCTGTACTTCACAATGACATGCCCGCAAACGTAGTGTTGAAATAATAAATAAACCTCTTGTTTCCGCCACTAAATACTGCTTTTAATTGTGAGCGGTTAGTAGCCAAGCGTATTCACAACCTCGACTTAAACTCATTTCGTGTCATCTTTCCGAAGGTCCCTTTGTATTCCGAAACATTCACATTTCTCGTGTCTGGATAACCCAATCGCCAATGTTATACATTCTCAACGACTCTTGATGAAAGCGCAGATTCGGCGCATACAATTAGAGGCTGCGAATAGGATTTTAAGAGGGGCGTTCGATTCGAATCCTCAGTTCGCTAATTCCGCTGCGTTCCAATATCATAATCTTTCGCCCTCCCTCCTCCGGGCCTGAATTAGGGTTTAATTTTCTGCTCGACGCGCCCGAGGTTGCGATTTCGTCAAATTTTGCATAACATTGCCCGGAACACCGTCGGGAGGACAGATCTCATGCATATGAACAATGTTCCTCGCGGCCGGAATCAATGCGTACAATCAAGGTCTCCGCACTTTCGGTCCTGCCACGGAGCGTCGCGTTTTAAATTGCACCTCATACTGGAATTATTTCCATATGTTAAGATTCGTCAGTCGGGTTGTTGAGCGGTGTCCGGAGGTCCCTCCAAAGAAATCAATAAAGTACAAATTAAGCTTAATTCTCAAACTAGAAGTTTTGTGCCCTTCGAAGACGGGCTTTTCGCTTGCCAACAATATCCCAGAACTTATTGTCACAGATTTATTAACGAAAGTTGTAGACGAAAATGTCATGCACATTGGCAGAGTGTTTAAAAAATTAAACCAGTGGGAGTGGCCTCCCCTAAACTTTCTCGTATATTGCTCAAAAATTTGTCATTTCCCATCCCCTAGCGTGGATAAAAAAAATCGAACTTACTGTAATCCAGAATGCAACGAATATCAGAAGGTGTTTCATTGCAAATTGTAGCGATTGTAAAATATTTAGGTGAAGAATCATATTAAAAGAGATGCCTATGTGTTAAAACTTAGCAACATTTATTTTCCGTCACACTCCAGCAAGATCCGCTGTTATACGAGCGAGCGAAAACAAAACAGGAGATAAAACATATCTATCACAAACTCCGTCTCAAGGACAAAGTGACGTAATCCTCCTGCTTGGTCGCTTGGTACCAGAGATTGCTACCAGAACGCATACGTATGGAGATAAGTTTTTGAAATGAATGCTTAACAAGTATGCGATTATACAGACCGACAGACAGACAACCATTTTGACGGATTTGGCCCAAAATTTTATACGTACCTACATTTATGATGATAAAACTGTGTACCAAATTTTATCTATCTAGCTATTCAAGTTTTTGAGTTATACCGTTCACATGACCGCGGACAGACAGATAGACAGACTTCCCGTAGACGGATTTTCTCCAAATTTGATAGAAACCTACAAATTATGTGTAAAGATCACATACCAAATTTCATCCCCGTAACTCTAATAGTTTTCGAGTTATCGTGTTCACATACATACAGACACACAGACAGACATAGTTCCAAAATTGTGTTTTTCGGACTCAGGGAGGTCTAAAACGTGGAGATTCGTCAGAATCTCGAGTTCGAATTTTTTGACGATTGCAATACTTTCTCTTTGCATACTTCGTATACGAGAAAGTAAAAAAGCATGAACAAGTAATATAAAAAAAAGTAAAAGTCAATTCCTACTTAAGTCAACAAAGAAAAATTTTATTTTAGAAATTTTTTTCTCCCATATAAAACTAAAATTAATTAATTAAATTTAATTAATGAATTAATATTTAAAAAACTGTATTAACATCAAGTGTCATCCACTACAAGTTTTAAAAAATGTATTTGAACTTGAGTGGATGAATAAAAAGTATTTTATTAAGGATTGAAAATTTGAACAAGATATATAAATAAATATCTATAGGGAGAGTGTGAACTAATAGTAAGATTTGAAAAAAAGAAACGAATCAATTGACACTAACTTTCGAATAAAAAATATATAAATATTCAATTCTAAAATTAAGCGCGAAAGAGAAAGAACCTTTTTAAATTAAACGAAAGTAAAGATCTCCGAGAAGTTGAAAAATAAATAAAAATTATGCTAGAATTAATTTGATATTATCGGAGTTCCGCGTAGATGAATCAATATAAAATAAAAAGGAAAAGAAACTGCTAAACTGAGCTATAAAAAAACCCTGTCATAACACTCATTTAAATCAACACAGAATCAAAACGGTATCCGGGGGGTTGTGTATTTTGTCTTTGGCATGTAGCCAAGTCCTGATCGTTACCGAAATTTGAGGATAATTCTAATATAGATTTAACACGTTCCCTGCCACGATTCACGCCCGAGATTCGAACCATATATCTAATTGGATGACTCCTCCTCTATCTTTTAACTGCAGTAGAGAAGGAGTCATCTAATTAGACTTTAGGTATGAATCGTATTTGATTCATACGGCGATCAACGTGTTAAATGTTGTTTAGAATCAGCAAAAGTAGAATTACACTTAAGAGTTGCCAACGAATGTATCGGATCAGTATTTACGCTCCTCTATCGAAATTTCTAATAAAAGTATTCAGGTTTCTCAAGGAATTGTCTCTTATTATTCTAATGCAGTAAAGCAGCATTAATACGTTTCTGACATCGTTTCATCACAATCCCGATTCATTCCAAGCCATTGCTATGATAAAGTACGTCGTTTATATTGCGCAAAGCTTTGGTTATACGTAGGAATGGCGGTTATTCCGAAAATAACCGGTTTTCGGTTATTCAGGTTTTTTTCACCTTCTGTTTAACCTGGCAGTTATAACCGCTCAAAATAACCGGTTTTCGGTTATTCAGGATTTTTCACCTTCTATTTAACCTAGCAGTTATAACCGCTCAAAATAACCTGCTTCTGAAATAACCGGTTTTCGGCTATTCAGGCTTTTTTCACTTTCAGTTTAACCTGGCGGTTATAACCGCTCAAAATAACCTGCTTCTGAAATAACCGGTTTTCGGTTGTTTTTAATAAAAAACACTAATGCCGTTTGTAGTCAAAAATTTTTATTAGTATTGTTTTTTTACAAGAAATCAATCCATTGGCTAATATTTATCTATTCAAAAAGATTCTTTCAGTAATCCACCAACCCACAGACGCCTCGAGGAAGCGGTTGTCGTCGATTGGCCTAAGATGATGAAATTCAAAGCTTCATAACTCGGTAAATTTTAGTCTAACCGAACCTAAAATCGTGCGTATCTTCCTTTTCGGTTTTTTACCCGGTTATTGGATTTTAAAAAAAATTACCCGTTATAACCGAGACAAAAAATAAAGGAAAAAAATCGGCTAACCTACAAAAAAAAACGTTTTTCGGTTAAAACCGCTAGGTTTTTCCCGTCCCTAGACCAAAGTTCATTGAAAAACTCCGAATTTACTTTGTTTCTTAACGCACTAGTGAAAAAAATATTCAATGAACTTAATTCAATTGATAATGCTGTACTTCACACTCACAGACAATCAGCCTGTCATGCGATAATTATAGATTTGCTTAATTAAACCTCTGACTGCATAATTTTTTTGAATTCCTACTTAGACACAACGCTTTAAAACATATTCAAATACCGCTGAAAGAACCTAATTGTTATTTAGATGCAGGCCTTGGTTAGAATAATATGATTCAACGTTTTCAAAAGGCTATTTGCTTGCGAAAATTGCAGGACGCAGCAAAAAACAGACGAACTTCCAACACGTGGAAATCGCGGGCTATGCAGTCAGAGGGTTAAACGCCGTTCCACATGCACATTAACGTATCATGCACATTAATCTACTAACATCTACATGCACATTAATCTTATAAAATAAGAAATATATAATTAGTTGTCCAGATATACAACCAAATTTATTTTTCTTTCATTTATGTTAAATGTTTAATTTTATAATTTTATTCCTGTTTACAATATTATGCAGTATTATAGCAGTACTATCTTAAATTTTAAAATGATTACTTTTAAATGAATTTGCATAAGTTTCATTAAATTTGTCACAATCAAAGTTCTTTATTACAATTTCGATTATACGTCGGTTTACGTCAGATACCTATAAACTGTACTTTACTGTATGTCTTGTATAATGTGTGCAGTGGCGAATCTACGGGGAGGGGCTATCGAGCTACAGCCCCCCCCCCCAGAGCCAAGCCAGAATTCTTGATATAATTTAACATCATTACAAATGTTTTTTTTTTAATTTCTCTCTCTAAAAAAATAGTAAAAACGTTTGAACATTGCTTTCTAGCTTGAAAGGCTCGAAACTTTTGCTACTTTTGTAGTCATTCCACTTGTAGCTTTGACGCGGTCGAAGACATTTTTTGGCTAGTTATTTCATCGCAATTTTTATTAAATTATCGAAAGCATTGTATTGTTCTTAATGATTCTTATTGTCAGGTGAGTAAAGTCTGTAAAGTTAAAGAGTTTTGGTTTACTTTAGCCTTGAAGTTTGACATTCATCACGACTATACAAAGTTTTTATGACCTCCGCCCCCCCCCCCCGAGACCGGAATCCTAGATTCGCCACTGAATGTGTGCCTGTACACTACTTGACAATCTTTATGTAATAGTCGATATAAGCAATATCACGGCAATAACCCTAAAAATGACCATAGTTGACAGGACTCGGTATTTAAAAGTTGTATCTGAATAGTGCCATCTTGTATCTTACAAGTAGTTTTAACCATTTAACGTCTTAATAAAACACATACAGTAAAGTATTATTTATACAGCTTTCAAAAGACTGACGTATAAATGAATATCCGTATAATTCAAACGAATTGCAATGCATATGAATAAATCGGGACCGTGACGCAACGACGTATAAATGAGAAACGCATAAACGGGGCTTTACTGTACTTTACCGTACACAAGAAATGTAAAATATGTAATCTCCTTATAACGAAATCGCTTGGTTCCAGTTGAAAAATTCGCTATAGAGAAAATTTCGTTATACGGAGATTAGAGGTTTTTGCAGTTATTTAAGTAAATATAACAAATCTTTTAGTATGAGCGATGAGTTCAAAAATAATTAATTATGACTTTCAATTAAAAATGAAGTATTATTTATTATGAATTTGTTAAAATTATGCTAATTTTTATTGTTTAAATAAAATGCAAAAGTGAGGACAATTCGCCAATTTAGAGAATAATATGTACTAGTATGGATAAACATAAAATGCGTATTGTCGCATCCATTTGCTGTTTCCACCCATACTCCACCCCGATTTTTGGAATCTTGACCCGTAGAAATGTTGCTCCCTCTGTAGAAATAACAGCATTATCCTTCCCATAGCATTCTATTGTTATGTATTATCGCTGGAATGAACAATGCGAGTGGTTCCAGAAACAGGCACGTGTGAGCGATTTGTTTGCACAGAAATTAACAACTTTCTCCAAAAATGACAAAAATCGAAAAGAAAAAGGTCTGAAAAAATCCGTTATAGGGAGACAATCACTTCGTTATATGTAGAATATTTTGAATGTTATTCAACATTGCGATTAAAAATTTCATTACAGAGAGAAATTCGCTGTAGGGAGACTTCGTTGTAGGGAGACTCTACTGTATATTTGAGTCTTTCATAAAGTCCTTTAGCTTCATCGAACCTTTCAGGGGTGGCGCCAACTTTTTTCCGCCAAGAATGTTTTTCTGCCAAACTTATTGTTTACACCAGCCAAGTTCTGAATAAATAAAGAGAGAGACATCGATGGAAGTGCCATCCATCAAAAGTAAGCCAGCTTGGCGTCGTATATGAAAAAGGAACAAGAAATGCTGTGTTTTCCGCCGTAATTTATCGCTCAAGTAGTATTACATTTAGCTCGTTGGGGGCTCCTGGCACCTAAACTTACGGTAAGCCTCTGAAAGCATCACACATAACCACTTCTACTCGTCAGTCATAATGTTGTAAAATAATATAATCTTTATCAATTTTAGTCAACCATTGACGACAGTGGCGAATCCAGGGGGGGGGCTACCGGGCGGACCCCCCCCCCCCCAGAGCTAAACCAAAATTCTTGATTTAATTTAAAATCACTACAACTATTTGTTCTTAATTTTCATTTAAAAAAATAGTAATAAAATCGTGACAACATTGCTTTCTGGCTTGACAGGCTCGAAAATTTTCCTACTTTTCTAGTCATTCCACTTGTACTTGTAGCGTTGGCGCGGTCGAAAACATTTTTTGGCTAGTTATTTCATAGAATTTTTTATTAAATTATGCAAAGTATTGTAGTGTTCTTTATTATTCTTATTATCAGGAGAGGAATGACTGTAAATTTAAAGTGTTTTTGATTATATAAGCCATGAGGTTTGAGATTCGTCACTACGATACAAAATTTTTATGACCTCAGCCCCCCCCCCCAGACCCTAATCCTGAATTCGCCACTGATTAACGATCAATTTGTTCGTTCAGAATATTGACTTTGTTGGATCTTAAACTATTAATACATAATGTATAACTATTAAAATATCTCCATTATTACTTTATTAGACTGAAAAATATAAATTCAGTGAAAATTCTAATGAATGTGCAAAAATAGTTTACCGATTTCAAAGCGTGCTTCCGAAATAAAACTTTTTAGTAATAATTTATGTTTTTCTAAAAACAACAGATCTGATTCAACCCAGAATTAAAAGTGATTTTATTCAACACAAAATTCAAAAATCGGTCGTACAATAAATTCTATGCCAGTTTTAGTGGAAGCAAAAATATGGATACGCCTGAGTTATGAATATTTGTAGAAATAATAATTTTAAAATATTAACATTACATACATATTTTTTGAGTCGGAAACACTGAGGAATCTCTAGTTAATATTAATTAAACGTCGACTACGACAAAAATAATAAAGGCTATGCGGCTCAGGACACAGCTGTTAAAAAAGCTGTAACAAAGAAACATTTAACTGCGCATTTCCTATATCTTTCTCTGTATCTCTTTTTTGTGTATTCTCTTTGGCATGGCATTGTAAACATCTGTTTTTATCGTTGTCTATAATGTTGGAGAACGATAACAGTGAATCGAAATAATTTCGAATAATATCTATATATTTTTTTTATTTCACTGAATGTATGAAGCGCAACTATTGTTCCATCAATAACAATGCGTTCCTAAGAAATATTTCCACGGGGCCTTTCCACGAATGCTTCCGTAAAAGTCTGTTATTTCAACAGTGAATCGGAATAATTTCGAATAATATCCATAATTTTTCACTTCACTGAATGTATGAAGCGCAACTATTGTTCCATCAGTAACAATGCGTTCCTAAGAAATATTTCCACGGG
>BGPR01004436.1:25773-52844 GCA_013235015.1 Araneus ventricosus | reverse complement strand
ATTGTTCCATCAGTAACAATGCGTTCCTAAGAAATATTTCCACGGGGCCTTTCCACGAATGCTTCCGTAAAAGTCTGTTATTTCAACAGTGAATCGGAATAATTTCGAATAATATCCATAATTTTTCACTTCACTGAATGTATGAAGCGCAACTATTGTTCCATCAGTAACAATGCGTTCCTAAGAAATATTTCCACGGGCCTTTCCACGAATGCTTCCGTAGAAGTCTGTTATTTCATATATAGTTCATTAGTAGCAATCAGCCCATTCTATTTTCTGTCTTCTCCTGATGGGTATATAAATAACCCCATTCCGTGGGGCCATCAATAATCTTCCACCCCACCCCCGCACACACACACATCCGGGGTCTAGAAGCTTCTGGAAAAGGTAATAAAAGCATCCAGCGGCCGTTGCATTAGTTTCTCGTCATAAAACCCGAATTTTATGGATGGAATATCTCCTCGGAAACTTTCGTTGGTCATCGTTTTCGCTTTCGGCCATTTGGACGGTGGGGAGTACTTAGAGGTCAGTCTAGAAGTTTAATTTAGAGTTTTAAATTCGACTTTCTTCTTGAAAATAGAATACCGAGAAAAGGATCTTTGTGAAAGAAATGAATTATAATGGATGTGACCATACGTCCCGTTTTGAACTGGATGGTCCTTCTTTTAGGTAGCCTATCCCCCCAAGCTCAGCTCCGAGACGCAGAAATGCCCGGTTCTCAGAAAAAGAGCGAACCACGGTAATAATTTCAAAACAGCGGGTGTGTTCTCTCCTAAACTTTCTCGTATACTTCCCCAAAAAGGTGCTGTTTTCCCTTCCCTCGCGTGGCTAAAACAAAATTAGAATCTACTGTTACTCAGAATCCAATGGCTATCAGAAGGTTTTTCATTATATTGATTGAAAAATATCTAGGTAAAGAATCAAATTCAGAGATGCGTGCCGATTAAATGCGTACTGATTTTCCACTCTTTTCGGCTCAAGGACAAAGTGACGTAATCCTTCCGCGAGCACAGGGATTCCTACCAGTACGCATGCGCGTGGATCTTCAAAAGTAAATTATACAGACCGATAGACAGTCAACCCCTTGACGGATTTGGCCCAAAATTTTAGACGAACCTTCATTCATAATGATAAAACTGTGTACAAAATTTTATCCATCTAGCTATTCAAATTTTTGAGTTAGTGTTTTCATGACCGCGGACATACAGACATACTTCCCGTTTACGGATTTTGTCCAAAATTTGATAGAAACTTACAAATTATGTGTCAAGTTCACATATCAAATTTCATCTCTTTATCTCTAATCGAGTTATCGTGTTCACAGACACACAGACAGACATAATTCCAAAATTGTGTTTTTCGAATTCAGGGAGGTCTAAAACGTGGAGATTCGTCAAAATCTCGAGTTCGAAATTTTTTGACGATTACAATACTTTCTCTTTGTATACTTCGTATACGAGAAAGTAAAAAGGCGCGAAAAATAAAAAAAATTCAACAGTAACGCAGCGATGACGGGGCACGCGCTATGCGTCCCGTATTTCACTACTCAGTCCCGTATTAATATTTGTCCCGTTTCCAACCTAAACTCTGCGTCATTGTAATTTTTAAATGAATTGCACCCAATTTTATAATTATGTGAATGAAGAAAATGATATAATCAGAAAAGGAAAATCAACTTCAGAATATGACTGTGCTATAAAGGATTAGCCTTGAATCTTTTTCTCTTATTCCACGTGTTCATTTTATTAGGTTGCCTAAACTTTATTGATTTATTTTATCGGAGTAGAATAAACCATTGCCTATCCATTTTTTTCATGTTTTGTTTATTTAGCACTTAAACGTCTCGCATCAATGCTCGGGAATTATGGCAACCCTAGCAATACGTGTCACATATATGCAAGTCGGTCCGAAGCCTGCTGGTTCGAACTTAATTCCAACAAAACAAGTGCCAGAACTATTCACTGAGAATGTTTCAACCAAAGTCATTAAATGGAATCGTTCCTAATCTTTTTGGCAACAATAATTTAAATCATACGAACTTTCGTGTAATTATTGAATATATTTGTGTCTAACTACCGCTAATGCACCCGCAGAAAGGTTCTTTTCTCTTATAAATAAGCTGCGGTCGAGGGAGAAAACACAGTTGCAAGCCGTAATTCTTATAGCTAGGTTAATTACCATTAAGCCTACTTAAAATATTTATTTTTCACGGGTTCATCCTTTCATCAATAAATAGAAATGCACGTTCTCCTGAATACACTGACTATCACCCCAAAACTGGTATATATCCCGTTCCGAGGGAGGGAAATGAAGGTCTCTTTAGTCAGATGAAATTGGCCGGAACAAAGTCCTACAGGCGCCTTCTCGAATTTCGATGGACATCTAGCGGATAATTTTTAAAATAATGTTACAAAGCTATAAAGTTGTTTCCCTGAGATGATAATCTTGGCGACAAACTTGGCGGCAAAGATGGCGACTTAGGCGGCAAAGGGAATTTTCTAGAAGGACCTCGAACTTTCAACCTATTTCTACTGGTTTCATGAACTTTCTAGAGATTACGTCACTTCCATCGTAATGAAGTCACTTCCCGTTGAAAGGTATAAAAGCAAGCTCTCAAGCCAAGAAGAGTCAGTTGGATTTTGATCAGCAAGCAAACTGGTGAGCTAACAAGAAACCTTTGAGCGCTGTATTGAGATTTATTGGTAGTCTCTGTTGTGAATTTTTACAAGTGCTGTGTTAATACTGGTGCTACTTATCTTTGATTGGAATATTTGTAAAATAAAGAGCTTTATTTTTTTAGATCCTGCTTATTGGATTGCATTAACGTACACCCACAAGACCATTTCGTTACAATATATAGTAAAGCACCGTTTATACGTCTTTCAAGGGACTGACGTATAAATGAAAGGACGTATAACCGAAATCTTGCTAAACGACTTTGATTATTTCAAATTTAATACAAATAATGCGAATTGATTTAAAAGTAATAATTTCAAAGTATTTTAAGATAGTACTAGTAAACTACTACATAGTATAGAAATAATAAAATTTTGAAATTAAGTATTTATAATAAAAGGGAGAAAAATCATACCTTATTGCATTTTTGTGCACTAATTATATAAATCTTGTCAGATTTATGTGCGTCAGGTAGGCGTTTAATTAAAAAAATCTTTAACTGTCGTCTGACGAGCTGATTGTCTGTGAATATTAAGTACAACATTGTGAATCGAATTAAGTTCATTGAATATTTTCACTCTATTCTTTTGACAAAAGTATTAAGTTTGAACTTTTTCGATGGAGTCCATAGCGTCTTCAAAGAAAGGTGGAATAACCTCTTCACGATCGCTTCAATTAGTACCAGGCAATTTGTCTTCTATTAATTCATCAACAGTGAATGTTTTCAAAGTCATGATATCATAGTTCACATACTAGAAAGGCGACACTTTTTATGTTTTATAACGGGGGAAAACGACGCATAACCGAAGTTTTGCGACGTACAAACGAAGTACTTTATCATTACAGCGAATATGAACGAATCGGGACTGTGATCAAACGACGTATAAATGAAAAACGTATAAACGGTGCTTTACTGTACTAAACACTAAATAATATTTGATCATGCTCGACGAAGATCTGCAGAATTGTTCCCGAAGTCGTGAAAACCATTGTAAATGTTGTATTCCTATAATAAATCTGCCTGAAAGAAACAGTTACAATTAATAAAATTTAACAAATTATTAAAAAATTTGCTTGAATTAATCAAAAATTAATTAAACCCTTTATATTATACAGAATGGCGCACATGCAGCATATTCTAATAAATACAAAAACAAACAATAGAAAATTTAAAAAATGTTAAAAACAATAAAAAATTAAAACACATTAAAAAAGAAAAAAAACTAGAAAAAAAATATGAAAAAGAAGAAGTAAGCAACGATGACAATACCCCTTTTTGCGCGCCAAACGCAGCAGCATCCAGTGATTGCATCATACATTTTACTACAACTAACCAACCCATCACTAAAGAATTAACCAACAAAAATTCCCCAAGAATAAAATAGCCAAACCACATAAAAGAAAAAAACTATAAAAAGAAAAGAAAAAAAGAATCAAAATGGAAAAATTGGAGGAAAACCCCAATGGCGGACTTTATTAAAGAGACATCCACCATAGGAGTATTACCTGAAAGAAAGGCATTTGAAAGTTCCCGGGATCCACTGTTCAAGAAACCACAAATTAGGTAAATTACTAATTGAATGGTAGGACACAATGTTTAAATCATAGTAAAATAACGCGCATTGATTTATACGCACATGTACTGTATACGCACTCTGTGCAACATGTTTATTTTACACGAAGGTGCTCCGTCCCCTGCTCACAAACGTTCGCCAACCTCTAGAAGGATTGCGTAAGAATTGGTTAAGAGGGAAGACACGAATGGGTAAACCCACGGGTTGTCTCGAGAGACTCTAACGGACTGAAACAGAGGGAGCACTTCCCAACAATAAATCTTCATTTTAACATGATATGGAGAAAGCGGGGTATGACTGGGTACCTAAGACCTGTTGCAGCTAAACTACTCGACGTAGAGCTTGTCAAGTTTTATTAAAACATTCATTGCTTATCGGAATACAATATATCTTTCAAGGGAGAAGTCATAGTTTTACTACTTTTTTTACTAACGATACTTTTTATTAAAAAAAAGAGTGGGGTTAAATCGGGTACATATGTTAACTCTATGGGGAATCAGGAAAACTCGATTTTCAGAGGGAAAGTAGCGGACATTTTTATTTTGTATGATAATTTAAGAATATTAGTTACAAAATTCACATTTAAAATAGTTGTCTTCTTCCTCTGCAACTTTCATGGGCCCAGCTAAGACAGTTTCCACACTAGATTAACCTTTCTCATTTATTTAACTTAGAAAATACATCATTAAAATATAAACAATCAACGTCTGATCCACTTTTATCGTCTTCATCGGAGGAATCATCGTTACTGATTATCTCCGTTTTACGCCACTTGGAGTATCCGGTTTTACCCCTAGTGCAGTGGTTATAAAAACAAAATCTAACCGCGAAAATATTGAACTACATCTTCATTGTTTGATACGTCTTACGTACATCTTCATGATTTGAATCCTTAGTGTATAATAAGCTGTGCTAAATATAGTTTTTATAACTGTAATGATTATTAAATAAGGATGGTTTAAAATCAAACGAACATTAGAGAGTGGACGGTTTAAAACAATTAAACCTTCGCAGACGCAGTGAATTCAACGGCAACATCACGCCACTATGACTGTTCGTTTTTCTTGACTAGTGGAGTGTCATTCAGTATCTGTCCGCTAGAAAGGACAAATAACAGCGCCAGAATCAAGGGTAACGGGTTGCACCCCTACTGAGATTTCTGCAATTGAGGGAACTCAAGGTAAAAGTATTTTGTTCTCATCTCGCTCGACGATTAACCTTCTGAATACAGTCGGACCTCTATTTAACGAAGTCTTTAAATCCCGAAAAAAGTTCGTTGTATGGAAAATTCGCTAAAGAGAGATTCACCTTTTAAGATACTTTAAACTACACAGAACAGATTTTTAACTCATAAACATTAAATATTGTTTAAAAAAGTAATTAATCTCGCCTTTATTTTGTAAATTAATATCTATTTGTTTTATATATCTTACCCATCAAAAAGAAATCTGCAAGGAAAACAAGAATAAAACGAAACATTGTCCGGGAATACACTGTATTTTCAATTTTTAAAAATAATTTTATATTAAAATTAATGAATTTTAATGACATTATCGCATTTATTATATCAAGTAATTTTAAGCATACATTACCACATGCGTCCTTAAATTTAATTACTGATAAAGTCTGTTAATTTTGTCTGAGTGTTTTGTTTGAAAAGGTGTCTTCTTTCGTAATACGTCTCGCATCTTTGCAATACACCAAAAAACCTTTCAGGCGTATTGTTTCAAATGATTTTAGCGTTTCATCATACGAAGGTTTGTTGATTTCTGCATCATAATCATTTCCATCTACATCATCTTCGTCGCAATTCATTGCTGTATTGTTTTTATTTTTCACACTGTCCAAAATATCCAATTCAGTTAGTGTTTCCGAGGTTTCAGCTTCAGTTTCAAGTGAAAGAAAATCATCAATCAGCACATCATTGTTTTTCTTTCATGTTCAAGCACTTTTGCTTTGACATTTTCCAGCTACAAGAACCGAAATTACCAGCACGACTCCGATCAACAATCTAGAAAACGGGAGACTAGTTCAAGGACACGGAACTGAAGGTGAAAGGGGGTATTGAAAGTTTTTCTAGTGAAGTGGACAGTGGGTGTTGGGGGTGGATAAAAGTTGCACTTCCTGGATGAAATGCAAAGAATGGCAGCGATTTTACTGCTCTCGGCGAGTTAGGCGACTGGTAGAACCAGCTGAAAGTCACTGATCATCATAAAATGTGTAAAAAGAAAAAATAAGTTCGAAATTTTCAGAAATATTTTGAGAAATAGGGAGAAAAAAATATTGGATCACAAGAAAAAGTTAAATAGTTATGTTAAAAACGTTAAAAAAGTTATGTTAAAAAAGTTAAATAGTTATGTTAAACGTTAAATAGAGAATGCATTTCGCTATTTGGAGGTTATTTTACGAAGAAATTCGCAAAATGTTCTTGGTTCCAAGGAAAAGTTCGCAAAATAGAGGTTCGTTAAATAGAGGTCCGACTGTATAATGATTCAAGAATAAAACGCATTGCATTTTCTGAGTAGAACTTCTTCTGATTCGATTTGCTAATTTTACCAGCCTAGATAAATACACATTATAAAGCGCGTCTCTAAAGGGACTAATGTGAAACGTGTTACAAATGAAAAGACGTATTATCAAAATTTTAATAAACGGCTGTGATTATGAAAAATTTAATGCTACTAATACAAATTTATTTAAAAATAATAATTTAAAAATTTTTGCAGATAACACTAGTATAGTATTGAAAACAATTATGAAATTTTAAATTTAAACATTTATCATAAAAGTGAGAAAAATTATAACTCAATTGCATATCTTAAGTACTAATTACGCATTTCTTTTTATACGATTAATGTGCATGCGCGTAAGCGTTTAATCAAAAAAAATCTTTCATTTTTGTCTGACGAGCTGATGGTCTGTGAGTATCGAGTACAGCACTATTAAGTTCACGGAATATTCTTTCATTAATGTTTTAATACATAAAATATGCTCGATGTCCATTGGTCTTTAAACCCTCTCACACCGAGCGAGGCGGCCTAAAAATTTCCTCTTAACCCTTTGAACGGCAAAAACATTTCAGCTGAATGCTTTGAAAACGGCCTCTCTGTAGCTAAATGGTGAACGCAATTGTTTCGGAGCCGTTAATAAACAGAGAGACTTTCTACGCCGGTTTAAGAGTAATAATCGAAGAACGACTTTCTGTGACGGAGCCGGTTTTAGAATAGTCATCAGAGAGCGACTTTCTACGTTTCAGCCGGTTGAAGGGTTAACCCTTTGCGGCGCAGTATTCCAGCTGATGACACACCTAATTTCTCTCGCTTCTCAACCGTTAAATTCAACTATAAATGGAAAATAATAGGTTTATGACAGGGCTAATAGTACTCCTTTTAGAATGTATATAGCAGCCTTATGAAATTTCGTTTCGGAATAGGAATTATTAGAGATAAAGTTTGGGAACATTCATTAACTCAGAGATAAGAATTGTTTTCAGTTAGGGACCTTTACAATTTTAGCAAATTAACTCGAAATTTTTTCTCCAATATTCTTGAAGTTTTAATTTATGATTTTCTGTAAGATTCAACAATAGTTCAATTAATAATAGAAACACTCAAATAGTTTTTGAGCGTTTCAAGGTGGCTGTATCTAAAGGGGTTCTCACAAGAGGGGGGTGACCCCAAAGGGGGACGAACCCTTCTCGGAATTAAGTAAGTTTTTTTAAAATTGTTTTTGTAGATATTATGTCTAGACAATAAACTAAACCCGTTCATAATGTTTTTTCATCATATTTCAAAAAATTTAATGCCTTGCGCCGCAAAGGGTTAACAGTGACGAAGGCCGGTCCGAGGCGGTTGGCTGCTTTTCAGGGGAGGTGAAGTTCTAAGATTGCTTAGGAGATAAGAGCGATAGGGGGAGGGGTCCAATTATACTTGCTAACCACAGCACAATTTCGTGTGCCCAAAGGGAAGATTATAGCAGGGGGTGGAGTGGTGAGGTAAAAGACTACACAGGTTGGGAGAGTCCAATTCATGTCGTTTTCTCCCAAAAAGTCCTAGAATAAAAAGATTCACCTTGGGATTAAATATTTTAACAAGTAGGAAAATTCCTTCGCATTCTTCATCGTGTTATCTGCCCTGCCTTTTAGGAAAAGTTTCACCCTTAATCGAACAGAAAATTTGCGAATTTTAGAAAGGGGAATATGACTTATAACCTAAGCTTTACGTCGTATGAACGAAGCACGTTATCATTACAATGGTTACGAATGAATCGGGAAAGAGATGTAACTACGTATAAATGAGAAACGTATAAACGGTGCTTTACTATACATTTTTTAAAACTAATCGAGAAACTATCAAGGATTTCTTAAACTATGGGTTGTTTAATTACCCTTTAACAACCCTGACAATTTCCTAGCACCTTTCTCAACGACATTGTTCGTAAGTTATCTTAACTTAAAATATTTGATAGAGATCTATTTAAATAGCTATTTTAAATCGAGTTTCTTTTCATTTATAAAAAAAATTAAGTAAACGTATTCTATTTATTTGCCATTTAAAAAATGAGACTAAATATTTCGACAAAATCAGCGAAGGAAAATAAAAAAGTATAAAAATCCCGGGAGTTTTATCATAAAAAAATACTTTATTCCATTTGTGCATTTACGAAAAAAAAAAATCTTCACAGTTTCCTAAACAAACATCCGATGAACGAGTGTTAGAAGGACATAGTGACATTTTATTATTTCTTCATTTATTTATTCTAGAAATAATTTTTGGCTTTTATTTATCTAATAATCTTCTATTAGAATGATTGGAAATACTAAAATAATTTATCCTTTTTTATTATAATTTTTCGTAACTATTTACTTTATTCTTTCACATTTAAATTATTTTGCGTTTGAGGGTGGGGAGAAAATATTTCCTCTAGAAAGGGAGGAACAAGTAGAGCGTGATTAAAAATTCCTTGAATAAATAAAAAAATGCGATGTGACGTGTGTTCATGAGAAAAAATTCTTCGCTTTGCCCTTAACGAACACCTGATCAATGACTGTTAGGAGCAGCGGGCCCTTCTCCCTGCCTCACCTGGGCAACCGATTGGAAAGAAATGAGGGGCGGGAATTCCTCGGAATTTCCCAGGCGTCCGATTTTCCTCCCCCTTCACTTTTCGCCCCCCCCCCTTGTCTTTAATTTCTTTTAACATTAAGGATATTGACTCGCGCTAAAGGAAGGAAATATTTCAATAATGCGGAGGTGAACTTTTTGGTTCTCTTCAATTCCAAAATCTCTTCTTTAACCCGTTAACGTCCTCATTCAAGCGCAGCCATATTTTCAATTCCGTGGCGCAAACGATCGCAGTCTACGGTGTTTTTTTATTTTCTCGTCAGATAGAGAGGGTATTGTTTAAATAAAACATGAAAAAAGTGGGTATGTTATGATTTATTTCACTCTGATAAAAAAAAATCATTAAAGGTTAAGCAATCAAATAAAATGAATACGTAGAACAATAAAAAAGATGCAAGGCTAATCCTCTTTAGCCCAGGCATATTTTAAGGGGATTTTACTTTCTCAATTATATAATTTTCTTCTTTCATATAATTATAAAACTCGATGCATTTTAAAATTATAATAGCGAGTGAAAATTGCTTCGACTCTCTTCACTGACAACCTGTTTCTTGTCCATTGAATTGACATTAGGGAAATACTCTCCCCACATTTGTATTATGGTATGGAATGGCAAATACGAATTCGCATAGCTTCATTAGAGATGACCTCTGATCAATATACTTTACATCTGCAACCAGCGGGAGTGGTCTCCCCTAAACTTTCTCGTATACTCCTAACACATGTAGAGAAAACTAGAATAATAAAAGACGTCAAATAAACTTCCGTCTCAAGTAAACCAAAGTTGGAACCACGCGTGGTTTGAAGGATCAAAACAAATTCAAATCCCCTGCGCATTCTTTTGCGCAACAGGACCTGGCAAGACTCCCTAAATATTTGCTTTCTTACAAAATCGCGCCAGAATTGGTTTTTGGCAAACTGCCAAGTTTCGGAGTCCCTTCTTTTCACATGTCACCAGTAGGCATGCGCAGGCAGTTAGTTTCAAAACTGAACAAGTATGCGATTATACAGACGTGACAGTCAACCCTTCGACGGATTTGGCCCAAAATTTTATACGGACCTACATTCATGACGATAAAACTGTGTACCAAATTTTATCCCTCTAGCTATTCAAGTTTTTGAGTTATAGCGTTCATATGACCGCGGACGTACAGATTGACAGACTTCCCGCTGACAGATTTTGTCCAAATTTTTATAGAAACCTACAAATTATGTTTAAAGACCACATACAAAATTTCATCCCCGTAGCTCTAATAGTTTTCGAGTTATCGTGTTCACAGACAGACAGACAGACAGACACACACACACACAGACAGACAGACATAATTCCAAAATTGTGTTTTTCGGACTCAGGAAGGTCTAAAACGTGGAGATTCGTCAAAATCTCGAGTTCGAATTTTTTGACGATTACAATACTTTCTCTTTGTATACTTCGTATACGAGAAATTAAAAGCAGGAAAGTAAAAAACCCTTCTCTTTTCCTCTCTTCCATATTCAATTTCATAGTTGCTTTACGCAATTTTCATTGGTATTTTGCTTTCTCATTACAAGTATACAAAGAAATAATCATCAAAAGTTCGAACTCGAGATTTTGACGGATATCCACGTTTTTAGACCTCTCTGAGTCCGAAAAAACACAATTTTAGAATTATGTCTGTCCTGTGTGTCTGTCTGAACACGATAACTCGAAAACTATTGAACTACGGGGATGAAATTTGGTATGTGAACTTGACACATAATTTGTAGCAGATTTCTATCAAATTTTGCTTTAAAGTGTCAAGTCCGAGGGGAGATCTGTATCTGTCTGTCTGTCCCACGGTAATGTGAACACTATAACCAAAAACTTGGAATAGCTAGATGAATACAATTTGTTTACGGACTCATCTCATGGAATGTAGACCGTATCAAATTTTAGGCCAAATCCGTCAAAGGGTTGATTGTCTTTCTGTCTGTATAGTCGCATACTTGTAAAAATTACTTATCTCTAAACCCTTTGGCTTAGATAAATAAAAATTGATATGTCGTTTGCTAATATTAATTATAGAATTATTATAAAATTTCGTTTCAATCCGTTTAAAGGTGTTCAAATTGCATATTTGGTTCAAAATGCACACGGCCCCGACTCTGTGTTGGCGACGTTTTCTCATTATTTGCACTCAAAGTTAGTATAGTTGCTTTGACCGTAGCGTCTACACGAAATTGTAGCTTCAACGCGCTGTTTTCTTCCTTTGTTCTTTTTTCCCTTTTGGCGAATTCAAGTCCTGCTCTTGAGTATTTTATTTCCGCATTTTGTCGTTCAAGTGATTTACATTTCAAAACTTATTTGCGTTCTGGAATAAACAAATTCAGAAATTTTATCAAGCGGTTTGCAGGGAACATAAATTTCCTTATTTTTTTTTCTCACTGCGCTAGGAGTTTTACGCTTTTTTGTCCCTACATGTGTAGGGAGTATTTTTTTTAGGGGGGAAGAAAGTTTAGGGAGACCACCCCATTGTTCTCTAAATAATCTTTAGATATACAAAATTGTTCAATAGACTCCTCAGTATTTACCATCAAGGGACAGAAAGGACAAATAGTTAATCAGGACTGAAGTGAAAACACGATGACTGTCCGTAAATGGACGATAGCAAACCTACATACTGCTTGAAGCTTTTAAATAGCCGTTATTTTTACAAACTTACTTTTATAACCATAAAGAGACAGACATTGAAAATATTAAAAAATTAAATATAAATATATCAATGTAGAATTCATAAAAATATTTCAATGTGGACTTTGGCTAACTGACTTTATCGTTTCACTGCACCTATGCGTGACTCGATGATGGAGATTATAATTTCGTTTACAAGAAATTGCCAAGAAAGAATGCGATTTTTTAAAAGATTACTTAAAGTGAGAAAAAAAAGAAAAATAATAGCGGAGTTAACCGTCAAGGATTTTCATTAACAAATTTTCAGTGCTTCCAAATTATTCGTAAAATTTTTGAACCTTATACCCCTCCCCCACCCCTTTTGCAAGTGACGACACTGACTTTGAACCCGCACAGGCTAATATATCAAACACCACAATTTGACCCGCTTCTCAAAAAGCAAATCTGGAATAGAGAATCTCTTCAATTTACTCACAAATACTATGCGGCAAATGGAAGGGTTTTAGTGGAGATTTCGTGACAATTAATTAAAAACTTTATTTTTTTATGACTTGGATATACGCACCGTTGCCAGGATTCACTTTTCATTAAGAAAAATTTACTATTTCATTAACTATCAAAAGCAACTTCATTCACTTTAGTATTTGTGAGCAAAACTTGAAAATATTTATAACAAATATAGTAATAGCTTATGGAGAAAATTTAAAACGTTTCGTTCGACTGATATTCCTCGTTTCAGTTTACAAAATGACAGTGGAAAGTTTGGGGTGATCCACTTTTAACCTCCAACAAGGACACAAATAAATGAAATCTCAAAATATATCATAAATGAAACATTTAATTCGTTTGCAACTATATTGAATACTACCATGTAAATGCATAATAAAACATTTGGCAACATCATTTTATTGTACACTTGCGAAGGACAGAATTTACAAAGAGTAAGGACGGTTTGTCACCTTAGTACAATGGCAGATCTAGGGGAGGGTTATCAGACTTGCAGCCCCCACTGACCAAGCAAAAGTCTTGATTTAATTTAAAATATACAACTGTGATCTTAATTTTTTCATTTTAAAACAACAGTAATAAAATCGTGACAACATTAACAAACTTGACAGGCTCGAAAATTTTCTACTTTTCCATTCCACTCGTACTTGTAGCGTTGGCGCAGTCAAAACATTTTTTGGCCAACTATTTCATTGTAATTTATTAAATTATCAGTATCGTAGTATTCTTTATTATTCTTATTATCAGGAGAGGAATGACTGTAAAATTTAAAGTGTTTTGGCTTATATAAGCCATAGGGTTTGACATTCGTCATTACGATACAAATTTTTTGTTATATTTGGACCAGATCCTGGATCCACTGCCTTAGTATATTATATTATTTTATGCAAGTATTGTTTACACATAAAATATCAGACATGAAAACTTTTCACATCCCAAGCAACGCCGGAACATCAATAGCAAAATACAAAGCGTAATTACAGAACTCAATCAAAGATGCCGCATTCCCTCGCTCAGGGATTCTCTTTTCTTAATGTACTTCACTCTGAGGACATCAGAGATTCAATTGCGCAGAGCTCTAAAAATATAAAGCCATTCAGCCTGAACTGAATCCAAACCAAATGAGGAACACAGAACATTTTTCTCTTAAAACTGGGCACATTTTCTTCATAGGCCTTAGCCACAGAGTTTATTTTGCCTTGAGTGGAACCCTGTTTTTTTCATGGTGACCGTAATGCATAAACAGAGAAATATGTTCTAAATCTTCCAGCGAAAAAGGAAGAATCAGGCAATCACCAAAACTACAGATGGTTTGTATTATTATTATTTTTCGTTTGCTTATTTGTTTTGTTTAGTAATAATAATCGATGTGGGATCTCAATGGGAGGTGGGTGCGTGAAACCGCGGAGTGGGCGTCCATTCTGGGCGAGCAATACGCGGATAGTTTTTTTAGTGGTGTTTCAACACCTTGTCTGCTCGGCAGGTTTTGTGGAGGAGCTTCTCTCCGAAATGGGGGAGAGGAGGAGGGGTATTTATAGTTTACCTGCTTGAGACACTTTCCCCGTCTTTATTTGCAGGATTAAGGCTAACAGAATGGCTTTATTTTTAGGTAAGACGGCGAGGTACAATTTTAAGGAATTCAGGTGATCAGGGGGGGGGGGGATGCCTTTTCGAGGAGTATTTCAAGCATTCAGGTTTTTAGGGAATAAGCATCAGACAAGCACTCGGGATAATGGAGGAATATAACAGCATTTACGGATACAGTGAGTACAATATTGCATTGCGGTTAATATAATGGCGTTGCTTGGGTATTCAGAGCGATGTATACCTGGAAACACTTGAAGATGTTGATTTTTCAGAACCAAAATCCAGTGTCCAGCCAGTTTGCCTTCACATTCAGTAAAAAATAATTATAGATGACCAAAAAAAAATTAAAATAGTACTGTGAAGGAATTATTTGAGGATCCATGTGGTGGAATTTGATTGCTTTCATTGCATGCACTTGAACCTCAGAGCCGTTTTGAAAAACTGAACAGTTTGCATGGTCAAGTCTGACTGAAAACAAATGCTATTGATTGGGGAAAACATGAAACTTCTGCTGTTAGTAGCAGCAGAGTCTTCTTGATGCCTGAAAGAAATGAGCTATTTGACATGAGGGAGTTGAGATTGCTAAAGAGTATTTGCAGATCAAATTGGGAACAGTGGAAGCAAGAAGAGGCTACCAGAGATAATGATTATTTCAAGAGTATGAGAGAAAAATGGACTCATTGTTTGGTCCTTCAAGAGGAGAATCCACACAATCTGATGGTACGAAAGTATACATGCCACCTTGCCCTGGAAATCAGCACCGCACAGAAATTTTCTTTAGGTGTTCAGCACATGAACTCAAATGAGTTTGATGAATCGGTTAAAGGCTTGTATGTAAAAAATTAATATCTGGATAGCTTGTGAAATTTTTTATAAAGGTGTAACAAAAGACTTTCTAAAAGTCCTATTATTGATACATGTAAAATATTGACAGATTTTTTATTCCTCATTCCATGATGTTTCTTCTTACTTAAGTAACTTATAAAAATATTAACATGTAAGGAAATAAAATGTTTAAATTTCATTTGTGTCATTTATTATTACCCCTACTTTGGTTCTAATCAGTAACCATTTATTCTAGCATTGAGAATGGCTACCCTCTAAAACCCGCCCTGAGGGGTGTGCTTCCCATGAATACCCGCGACTCTGGGGGGCGTTGAACATTTCAGAAATCAGCGAAGCCTATGTACACAATGTCAGTCCTTAGGGTGTCTAACGAAAAGGACAATTCATTTGGATCAAATAAGCGCATACCGAAATTGGCCATTTTTTTTATTTCCCCTCAAAAAACAGGACATTTTAAATTTTGGGTAATATACGCGAATTCAAGAAAACACGGTTTTACAATGAAAATAACAGGAATAAGCAAGTGAATATAAATAATTCATGTGATCTTACCACATTTTTTGGAAGAACTTTATTTTTTTTCAGTATATTTGTGTTGATTTGAAGAAAAGAATCGCATTCTTGGCAGGATTTCTTAAAATTTATTTGGCCATTGTTGCTTTATAAATACGACTTACAACTGTAAGCTCTTGTATTCATAAGAGAAAAGGGTCTTTCCTACAGGTGCATTAGTGCCTGGCACACATAGAACCATATTCGATAAATTACTTCTACAAAAGTTCCGTATGATTTCAATTATTGGCGGGAAAGTGTTTAAACTCCACCCGACGACTTTCAGTTTAAAATATCCCCAGTGTTTCGTCTTTCCTTAGTTTCTTTCACTTCCTCAAGTCTGCGATGATATTACAAAGAAGACATTGATCCGAAGAGTAATAGATTTTTTTTACTATGCACTTCCTGACCCGCAAGACCCCCCTCTAGGCGTACAATCCGGATTTAGATTCAAAGAGATTATGCTATTAAAATATATGTTCATAGAAACAAACATCTCCGATTTGTATAAGAAAGACTCAAGAATTCAAACAAATTTATTTGGAAATCTGAGATTTTAAAATTTTTTCTTTATTTCACTAAATTTCGTTTGAATATAATCAAATACCCTGCAATTTATTTCCAAGAACTAGTTAATTCAGAATATTGATACCGTGATATGGCTTTTCCATTGCCACCGTGGATTTCATTTTTTACCGATTGAATGTCAGTTTTATAGAATAAGTCAGTGTCGAATCCAGGGGTGGTGCTAGATACCCAGCGCCTCCCAGACATAAACTAAAATTCTTCAGTTTATTTAAAATCAATACAACTGTTTTGAACTCCTTTTGTTAAATAATGTGTGAGAATTGCTGACAGGTTGCCTTTTGACCTGACAGGTTGAAAATTTCCCCTTTTTAGCCATTCCACTCGTATTTGTAGCGATGACTGTCAAAACATTTTGTGGTTATTTCATTGTGTTTTATTAAATTATCAGAAATTACAGCAGCGTTCTTTATGATTATTATTGTCAGGTGAGTAAAAGTCAAGACAAGTCACTTTTGTCTTATATAAGCCATGGTTTGACATTTCACGACGATACAAAGTGCAATGATCTGTCCTCAGACCCAAATCCAGGATTCTAAGTAGATAAGTTGTGTATAGTTATTCCAGGAGTCAGGTATACCAAATCCACGTTTGGTCCATTTTGCACTAATAAATGCCCTGAGCGTAAGAAGGCTATATTTTTTGTTCATAATGGTCTGATCGCAAGTTTCAATCTGTATCAACAACGAGCATCGAGGCAATTAGCAGCTTTAGGGGTCATTTTCTGAAATTACTCTCATGGAACTAATTTACTTTAACTCAGAACCTGTCGCATGGCAAGCCATCTTAATCCTTCTCACAGTTTACAAAATGCAATAAAAAATTCAAAGAATTCTTTGAAGATGTATTTTAAGTTGAAGGAATAAACCGAGTATAGGTTTTATTTAAGCATTTTGATGCGGAAAAAATGTTTCATTAGCTTTCGTTCTTATAAGTGAATCCAATTTTGCAAATCAGCTGTTTTTTCAGGTAAAACACTAACAAAGGTATTCTTTATTCAGATTTAGATAAGAATTTTACGATATAATATAATTTTCATCGAGAAGGGGTTTAAAACCTGGCTTTGCAAGAGCTAGCCCCAGTTAGGAGGTGGATTTTTCTGAGCGCATTTTGCTCGATTTAAGTCACACCGTAGAAGAACAATAGAGCCATATATGCATTTCTGCTGAAGGATGGAAAAAATGGGTGAAAGGGAGACCAAGTTTTGAAATGTCTGGCATTGTGATAGATCTATTTCGTTTGTTTATAAAGGGATATTTATGATGAGAGATAAAATCATGTTAGAAAGTTGAAAAGTTAATCTCAGGCTGCCATGGCCATTTGGTGCATTTATATCTTGTGCCTAATGCTTTGGTTCCATCAACACAGGCTTTTTGCATATGATATATTGGTCTAAAAAACACTCAGTTGGGCGGGTGTTTTGTTTGTTGTGGTGGGGCACTTGATCCAGATTAGTGTCTCTTCTCCTGTGGAGTTGGAGAAAGAAAAGGCGGATGAGGGCTTTTGTTTGTGATGGGTGCGTTCCTTGGTCTGTTGCCTTCAGGAAGAATGTTTAAGTTCAGCGGGGTTTGTTTGTTTTCTGTTGTTCGAGGGATGATGTGTTTCTTATGGGCTGAAATGAGCCTTGTTTTTTTTTTTTTTTTTTTTTTTTTTTTTTTAAAAACAGAGACAGTTTTCTTTTCCATCGGTTTCTATCTCAATTTTCTTGATATGAGAAACAGTTTCCAAAAGTTGACTTCATGTCTAATTGTTTTCTTTTATGAGAAACAACCAGATATGAAACTAGATAAATGGCAGCGATTTTTTTATAGAATGTCCATTCATAGATTGGTAGGAAATGGCCGGTCTTTCCCCTCGTCATTTCATCTCGTTAAATCTTTGTGGTGGGACAAGCTACAGGTATGAAACCATTTGAAAGAAAAAGAAAACGACTCATTGAAGTTCGAAATGGAGTTAAATTCTGACAGAAAAGTTCTTTTTCGGTAGAAAAAAAGATTTCAATAGAAAGAAATCATTAAGATTATTATTGCGTATTTTTCTCTTTTTTCTTATAGACAATGTAAGCACTTTTTGGAAAAGTGTTCATTCTTCATTATAAAGAAAAATTTCTCGCACTATCTTGAGACAATTTAATGTTTTATTACGGTTACCTTTGAAATATAAGAAATATCAGCAACTATTTTAAACATTTCTTTAGACATTTTCATGGATGATATAAAGCACTAGAAATAAAGTAGTAGATAGTATTCAGACAGCAACATTTTAATTTTATGAATATTTTTCAAAGTCGTTCGGCCCTTCATATGACTTATTTCATGATCTCGTGTAATTTGAATAAACTCATCACTTTCACTGCATGCTAAAGTACTGTTTTAATCAAAATATTTATTTGTGAAACTACTGCCCAGTGCATTAAGTAAAATTCATATAAATGGTGGAAGTACGCAAATATTCTTCTACATATCGTTTGTAAATAAGTAAGTTGGCACCAGATTGGTTTTATTATATTAACATCCTCGTTTGAAGTAACACAAGTTTATTTTAGGACAGACCTCGCCACTTTGAACAGCAGTCCAGATGACAGGGATAACACCCCTGAATTTCAGTCCCCTAATTGACTTCCATCCGCACTAGCTGTGCCCCTCCATTTGTTGTGCCAACCTCTCACACGAAGGAGGCAGGCTGAAAACCCCACCAACATGAGGCCAGTCTGTTGGTTTATTTTAGGGTTACAATCAGCGCCAATTTCAATCCAAACCGTATTCCATTGAATCAAAGCCAGATTGGACATCAACTTGTGCCTTTTGATTCCAAATCGGCTTTGGCTAAAAGATGATAAGTGAGTGTATTACGAAGTTTATAAAAAAAAAGCCTTGTTCAGCAGAGAATCAACTTTATTTACTCACTATTTTAATTAATCAGCATTTACATTTGAATCATAATTTGAGTATAGCTTCAATTTAAATTGTATTTATTACATAGTTTTGGCAATAATTAGATGACAATGGTGATTCAGGTTCCGTCTCACTTGCCAGATAAGTATTAAGCATCGTGGTAACTTGTATTCTTATATTATGTAAGTAACGCCGTAAAATCCTTTAAGTCAAAACTTATCAACTGGATCGTTAAGTATATTAGACACGCCGACAGTCTCGTTCTTATAATTGTGACAGTCATCATGGATCTGTTAAATCAAGCGGCACAATTATACAATAACGAGGTTAAAACTTCTTCGTATTTTTTTTTAATACTTACTTTACTAAATTATTGTACAAGGTATCAATTATTTTATTATTATAGTAAAACAATTTTTTGTCACTGGTTTTGAAAAAATTATCACGTAGAGGAAACAAGGTAATTAATCATGTCATCTGTCAAATAAACACTTACAGAGCTAAAAATACAACCAGCGGCCTAGAAAGCCTTTCTTCTACACTTGTTAGTTTTATTGTCAAGCAAATATAAATGAATATAGAGAACAAGTATTTTCCCTCAGAACTCCTTCACTTTCAAATGCCAGTGCATGTAACTTTCTGTGTTTTTTCTCATAAATCTTTTCTCTTTTTTTTGGTATTTATGCTCTAGTTTTCATATCTGCTGGATTTTCAATTCTTTCTGTAATGTTAATCCTTTCAGCTGATGAATCAGTTATTTTCTGCCAATGTCTACGTTTTCTTTGAGAAGTTATCATTTTGAACATCTCTTTCTGAGAATGTTTTCATTTCTAGTCTTACAACTTTTTTTTTCGGCGTAAATGTGTATGAGTTCGTCTTGTATCAGCATATATTTTTTTTATTCGCTAAACAAACCAATATTCCTATTTTTCATTGTGGGTAGTTTAAAAAAATGTATATTTGTTTTAGAACTTTTTTTAGACCATTTACCACAATGCAACAAATAGGTACATACCCACAATTTTAAACATTATTTCAGGTCACTATATGAAAAAACCAATTATAAACAAAATCAGAAGCATGGATCGTTACTCAATTCTAGATCTAATTATCTGCTTAAAAATGTTCTCATATATTTAGCATAAAGCATAATTCATCTATCAACTGAACAACAATGTCTATATATATGTGAAGCCGTTGAAGTCAGCATCCGGAAACTCATTTTTACCTGCATTTAAAATTCTCTTGCTTGCAGTATTTTTCAAGATATCGGCTTCATGTATTTTTTTTAAATTTACCGGATCCACGGTGATCGGATCCGGCCTGGAACTCACTTCGTCACGAAGCCGGGGATACTAAGGTAACGGCGGCTCCCGAACTAACAAATGTGGATCGGTAACGGTTTCCAGGCATTGCGCACACAGCGGATCTCTGGTGTCGTTCTCGAACCTGTATGCGCCGAGCCAACAACTTTGTGCGGCGAGCCGCGGTCGCTGGTGGAGACCACACGTTAATGCCTGAATGGTGTTAATTTATTTTAAAAAAGGCACTCATTTAGAGAATTTTGTGAAAGTATCAAGACTTCTTGCAACAGTCTCGATTTAAGACATTTATTACATTTTTTATCTACTTTAAAGTATTACAATGCAGCGGTTCCCAACCTTATAGATGGCGGCCCACTTACAATGGTACCTCATGGTAGACGCGGAATGCTAGTTAGAGTCGAATCAAATTTTAAAGTACGTCGTAACTTGTTTTTCGCTTTATGAACAATAACAATACGCGCACAACATTGCTAAATATATCTTCAACAAAATGAAAAAAAAAACCATCCACAAATGACATGAAAAGTTTTGAAAACAAAATAAAAACAGAAATATACCTTATTTGAATTTGAAGCAATTACCAAGTACATTAATCAAATAATATTAATAAATACGACAAATATGCAAGAAATATGGACAAAAGAAACATTTTAAGACACTACCGCAAATAATTAACAGATTCATTGTATCTTCTCAGGAAAGAACAGTATATGACGTCACCTGCCGCGACAGAGGATCACACTGTAATGAAGATTGTAACGATTACATGATAGGAAAGTTAACTCGTCCGGAGAATGTCTCGCTAGAGAACTGATGCAAAAACTGTTTGAATTGATCGAGGACAATTAAATTAAAAAAAAAAAAACGGAGAAAGGTATTTTAATAGTTGTTTTAAATCAACAGAATCATTCAGTTATAAAGCTGAAAAAAATGAAAGTTATAGAGGTTGTTGAACAACAGCAGATGCGAGAATTTGAAAATTCCTGATCAAAAAAATATAAGAAATTGAAGCTATTATTTAAAAAAAATTCTCAAGATTCTAAACTGCATTAGAAATTCAAAACAAACTTCATTAAGAACGAAAATTGTTTAGTTCTATCGATGATTGCATTGATTGTTTTTTATGATCGTTAAGAAAAGATGCTATTGAAATACGTAAACATTACCAAAAAACATTAAAACAAAACATTAAATAAAATTTTCTAAGATTAAGCTTTAAATTCGGCTTCCGAGATCATTAGGTCATCGATACATTACCATAATGTTCCAAATTTCATGGCTGTAATTACAGTGGATTCATCTGGACATCCTTTTACACTAAACATTGACTTTTATAAGTATAGATATATTTTTTAATCCTTTTGCGTAGAAAAGCTTTACTAATTGTTGACATACATTGCATATAATATATAAATGTATTATATGTTGTATTTTTTTAAGATTATATTTAATTAAGAGGGCCTCAAGGTATTTTTTTACCAATTAATTGGTCCACACAGCCAAGGTTGGGAAACTTCACAGTACACATGGATATTATGAATCTACCGCTTACAATTTTACGGATAAATATATTCCAAAATTGGAAATTAATTGTAGTATTTCTCGTAAAAGATTGCCAGGTATTTTATTTATGTAAGTAATCTTTCGGTTCAAAATTATCAAGGCATTTGTTGAAAGTTATAACCCACACCTCTTTTATCATGCCTATTGTATCTCTGTCGGGTTTTGCTAATTATTTATCAATTTGATCCTTTTGTTTTTGAGTTAAATAAATGGTATTCCTCTGTTTGTTTTCCTACAGTATCATTACAACAACGTTCTATTACGCAACAATTACTGCCTGTATTAACAAAGAGCACATGCTCTTAAATGTATGCTGACACTTTCAAGCTTAATTTGAAACCGTGTTTTCTATGTATTATTTCTATTTAAATTGCCATATTTCATAACGGATTTTAAGTAATATTTACATTTTCATTTTAATAAAACTATACAATCGACTATTTTGAAGCTCAATTAGACGTTTACATAGTCAATAACCAAACCCTCTCCCGCTAAATTTACCTCACAAGATGTTCGGACACTTCTAATAAAATGTTCGCAATATTTTAATCATTTAACGATTGGTAACCTGTCCCAGATGTCCACCATGATCCTCAATTGGACTTAGAAGATTCACTTGTTTTCTTATAATTTCTGTTTTCAGGTCATTTGCCGCTTCTAAAATATTTTGTTGTTGTTGTCCAGCCTCTAGTTCTCTACTCAATGAAACATAACTGGGCTTCAGAGCAGTTTTCTGTTTCAAATCTACACCGTCTTCTGATGCGAAATAATCGTGATCACATTTTATTTGCACCTTCTGTTTGGCACGGTCATTTGAAGTTCCTGTACCTCTCGAAGCAGAATGGACCGTTTCAGCCTATTAACTCCTTTGAAGACTACATTTACACCAATTCCTCGAACTCAAACAGCAGGGAGTGTTCTCCTAAACTTTCTCATTATACTTCCCCAAAGGTTGCCGTTTCTCCTTCCCCGCATTGGCTAAAAATTCAGACCTACTGTCAGCCAGAATCCAATGACTATCAGAAGGTTTTCATTATAGTGATTGAAAATATCTAGGTAGAATTCCAAGAGATGCGTACCGATTAAAACATCTATCGCACACTGCCAGAGTTTCACACTCTTGTCAATCTCAAGGCAAACTGACGTAATTCGGCTCTTTTCAGGGCACAGACAATTGCTTCCGTACTCGTAGCGATGGGGCAGTTGGTTTCAATGGTAAATTATACAGGCCGACAGACGGTCAACTTTTGACGGATTTGAGGTCCAAAGTTTTATACAGATACCATTCATGACGGTAAAACTTTGCCATTTATCCATCTAGATTATTCAAGTTTTTTTGAACGTTCACATGACTTCCAGACATACAGACCGGGCAGACTCGTTGACGGATTTTGTCCAAAATTTGATAGAAACCACAAGTGCTTAAATACCACATACCAATTTCATCCCCGTAGCTCTAACAGTTTTCAGGGTTATCGTGTTCACAAGACATACAGACAGACATAATTCCAAATGATGTTTTAAGTTCAGGGAGGTCTAAAACGTGGAGAGTTCGTCAAAATCTCAGATTTTGACGATTACAATACTTTTCTCTTTGTATATGACATACGAGAAAGTAAAACTACGCAACCTGTAAGAAAAATACTAACATTTTATAACGTAAATCGCGTTTAATAAATTGATTAACTTTCAGATTAAATATGATTGTTATTTTTAACATTCTTTTCTAAGCAAAATACATTCTCATTAAAGATTTCGAAATTAACTTCCATTTCGCTGAAATTTCAAGTCATTTTGATCCTTTGTCATTGCTGAGGAACCTTAATCCAACCAAGCGCTCGATTTAGCGCGTCCTCTCCAGGAACCAGCTAAATGCCGACTTAATTTCCCCTTGACACCAAAGTTTCCCTTACATCCGTCGACCTCCCCTAATGATATACATTGTCCAGAAGGTCTTAGCGGAGAGTGTTTTAAAACGTTACATGGAGCAGCTGGAATTTGGGAGGATTTGAATTTATTAATTCCAGTGCTTCTTTCCAATTCGCAGCCGAACCATTTTGTTTTCTTTAGATTACTTGTGTTTCTTTTAACGGAGGTTGAGTGATGATTTTTAAAGTGTGTGTGTGCGTTTGAATTGAGTCATATCTTATAAATAACAGATCGCACAGGTCGGCATTTTGCATTAGTGAATTTCTATTCGAGTAACGAAGAAGTTTATAAAATTCATCTCTTGTCTTGTGTCTGAAAATGTTTTAATGTAGGGTTGCCATAATTTTCAAGCATTAAATACAGGACGTTTGCATTATATAAATAAAACATGAAAAAATTGGATAGGCAGTAGTTTTGCTGCTCTAAAAATGAATAAAGTTTAAACAATTTTAAAAGTAGGATTGAATAATGGAAAAAAAGGCTGAGACTAATCCTTTTTTTTTTCCGCTGAAAGATCCATGTTTCTTTTTTGCTGTTATTTTTTATATGGGTCTTTTCATCGGCGTAGTTATGTTTCAGGCGGAGAATGTTTTTCCTTGAAGTATAAACACTTCGTCCAGACTATATATAAACCATAGCCGTCATGTTGCTAAAACGACACGTTCATATAGCCTAGCTAACTAACCTTGAGCATGTAGAACTTGCCCCTCAGACAGGAGAGGACATCCAGGCAGCTCTGCGATTCGTGTCATTAGAGCGCGATGGAAGTTAAGCTACGCATTGGTGCTAATTTTTCTCTCTCTGGTTCTGTGTTACTGCTGAATTACCGACCAACTGCTGATGTTGATACCAAATACCACAAAATTAAAACAATTTTTGCAAATAATTCTATAGCTGTTGTTAATATTTTAAATTGATCAATATATAATTAAACAGGCTTGAGAATGATGCACAAGCATCCAGCATATGCTAAATGATCCACCAGCATCCAGCATATGCTAAATGATCCAAGAAAGAGGCATGATTCTTGAAAATTTAAAACTTTTTTTTTGGATTCTGCTAGTTCCTCTCGTTTTCAATTCGTGAGATGAGAATTGCAGTAGAATGAGACAGCGGGAAATAAATTTATTTACGAGTGAAAAAATACTCATAATCATTTACATGATGGTTTGATGAGACACCAGCATAAAAGAAATCAACTGCGATTGGGAGCACCAGATTTTGGCTCGCTCAAGGTAAAATCCGACAATGGAATCAGACCTGCGCCTACGTAGGCAAACTGATAAGATAGATAGGGTTGCCGTAAATAGAAGCTGAAACTTGGGACCTTTAAGTGCCTAAATGAATAAAACAACATATGAAAAAAATTTAGTTAATGGTTTATTTTAGTCTGATAAAAAATTAATAAAGTTCAAGCAATCTAATAAAGTAAGATACGTAGAATAATAAAAATCAGGCATATTTTGAAACTGGATTTACTTTCTTAGTTATGTCATTTCTTTTTCATAAATTATAAACTTGGTCACCAGAGTGTTTTCCACAGGTATAACGCCAAATCAAAATCTCTTCAGTTGTTTTCTCACTGACCATGTTTTCTTCCGTCCGACCACTGAAATGCCAGTATTCTCCCCATATTTGCACTGTGAACAGGTGAAGCAGAAGAATTACCCGATTCGAATGCTTTATTAGACAAGACTTCTGATTGGACAAAGAGAAGACAAGAAATAGTAACCACAGTAATGGAGTAGTGAAATACGGTAGCATTCCATATAAAGGAATGAGGGAATACTTAGCACAAGATAGGACCAGTGTCCTCCATTTATGCACTGAGAAGACTAGAGCATGTATTTCATTAATCATTCATGACATGAGGCCCGATCAGGACCAGATGCATTTTTGTACATTACCGCTGAACTACTTTTAATCTTGTCGGAGGAGTTATTAAAATTTGAATGGTGCGCGCACTAATCCCATGTAACGAGGAGGAGGCCGTCGCATCTTGCCCCGTTTATGGACCTTCCACTACTTTGTTGTGATGGTCCTCCTCAGTCATAAAAACTGCTCATGAGCTGCGAGGGCTCCATGTAAAATTCAGGATTTACTTCAGGTGAAATGAGCCTTTTACGCTTCGAGACAACAGAGCTGGCTCCAACCATTTGGCACTTATTTTTTAAACAATGCACTATAAACACGAATCCTGGAATTTCTTTTCATCCAATAATTTTGCTGGCCTTGAAGAAAGTGAAGTATTAATCCTCAAAATAATCGAATCTCCCGTTTTACAAACCACGAGTCCGAAAAACACAATTTTGAATAATTACGTCTGTCTGTCTGTGTGTGTGTGTGTGAAATGTGTCTGTAGTTTGAAAACTATAGAGCTACGGGATGAAATTTGGTATGTGGTCTTTTAAACATACTTTGCTTAGGTTTTATCAAATTTTAGACAAATCCAATCCGGTCTATGTCTGTATGTCCGAGTCATGTAGACACTATAATTCAAAAACTTGAATAGCTAGATGGATAAAATTCAATTTTTGTTTATCATCATGAATATTAGAGTCCGTAAAAAACTTTGGAATCAAAATCAAAGAGATTTTGACTGTCTGTCCTGCCTGTATAATTTACCATTGAAACCAATCCGCTATCTCCAAGCGCATGGAAACAATCGTCTGTGCTCCCGAAGATTACAGGTACGTCGTTTGTCACCAGAGACATGAAATTGAGACCTAACGGTGTACGATTCTTTACACCTAGATATTTTTCCAATCACTATATTAAAGAAACCTTACGATAGTCATTGGATTCTGGATAACGGTAGGTTCGAATATTTTTTAGCCACGCAGGAGAAACGGCACCTTTTGGGAAGTATACGAAGAAAGTGTATGGAGAACTTGCTCCCTTTATTCACTAACAGTTCCACCATTGCATGGAATATGTCATTCGATTCTGATGCTGATCCATTCAAATTACATGATGGATTCGGTGAGAGGTTGCAACCGACTTAACAGAGATTAATGTAATAAATGAGTTCCAGTAGCCGTTAAGGAATCCGAATTTCGGATAATCTACATTTCCTTGTTTTCGAAAAATCTGTGGACGAAGGAAAATAACAATTAGAATCGGAAATAAAGCTGATGTTTATTACTAACTTAAAAGAAACAGCTAGATTGGTATTTAAGAATAGATACGGTACCTTAATGATGGTAAAGTAAAATCAGTCATCTTGCTTTTGATGGAGCTAAACCTTCCTTGACAATGCAGTG
>BGPR01004436.1:0-24758 GCA_013235015.1 Araneus ventricosus | reverse complement strand
AGAAAGTATTGTAATCGTCAAAAAATTCGAACTCGAGATTTTGACGATTACAATACTTTCTCTTTGTATACTTCGTATACGAGAAAGTAAAAAAGCCACTTCTCTTTTTCCTCTCTTCCATATTCAATTTCATAGTTGCTTCGCAATTTTCATTGGTATTTTTACTTTCTCGTATACGAAGTATACAAAGAGAAAGTATTGCAATCATCAAAAAGTTCGAACTCGAGATTTTGACGGATATCCACGTTTTAGACCTCTCTGAGTCCGAAAAACACAATTTTAGAATTATGTCTGTCTGTGTGTCTGTCTGTGAACACGATAACTCGAAAACTATTAGAACTACGGGGATGAAATTTGGTATGTGAACTTGACACATAATTTGTAGATTTCTATCAAATTTTGTACAAAATCCGTCCGAGGGAAGTCTGTCTGTCTGTCTGTCTGTCCACGGTAATGTGAACACTATAACTCAAAAACTTGAATAGCTAGATGAATACAATTTGGTACACAGTTTTATCATCATGAATGTAAGACCGTATCAAATTTTGGGCCAAATCCGTCAAAGGGTTGATTGTCTTTCTGTCTGTATAGTCGCATACTTGTAAAAATTATATCTCCTAAACCCTTTGGCTTAGATAAATAAAAATTGATATGTCGTTTGCTAATATTAATTATAGATCTGTGCTCAAATTTCGTTTCAATCCGTTGGAAAAAAGGTGTTCAAATTGCATATTTGGTTCAAAATGCACATTGCGACTCTGTGTTGGCGAGCGTTTCGCTTATTTTACTCAAGTTAGTATAGTTGGCTTTTGACCGTGGCGGTCTACGAAATTGTAGCTTCGAACGCGCTTCGTTTCTTCCCTTTTGGTTCTTTTTTTTCCCTTTTGGCGAATTCTGATCCTGCTCTGATTATTTTATTTCCGTTTTGTCGTTTCAACGTGTGCTGTTCAAAACTTGTTGCGTTCTGGGAATAGAGCAAATTCGAAATTTTTATCCAAGCGAGTTTGCGGGGAACTGACTTAATTTCGCTTATTTTTTTTATCTCCACTGCGCTAGGGGTTTTAGCTTATTTTTTGTCCCTACATGTGTTAGGAGTATTTTAGGGGAGAAAGTTTAGGGGAGACCACTCCCGCTTGTTTTTCTCTAAATAATCTTTTAGATATACAAAATTGGTTCAATAGACTCTCAGTGTTACCATCAAGGGACAGAAAGGGGACAAATAGTAATACGGGACTGAGAAGTGAAAAACGGTGACTGTCCCGTAAATACGGGACGTATGGCAAACCTACATATAACCCACGAAGGCTTTTTAAATGACCCACGCGTTAATTTTTACAAACTTACTTTTTATACCATAAAAGAGAGAACAGACAATTGAAAATATTAAAAAATTAAACTATAAATATCCAATGTAGAATTCATAAAAAAATATTTCCAAGTGGACTTTGGCTAACTGACTTTTTATCGTTTCACTGCACCTATGCGTGACTCATGACAGTCGGTCATAAATTTCGTTTGCAAAAGTGAAAGTTGCCAAAGAAAAGGGAAATGCGATTTTTAAAAAGATTACTTAAAAGTGAGAAAAAAAAGAAAAATAATAATAGGTTAACCGTCAAGTTTTCTGTTAACAAATTTTCAGTGCTTCCAAATTATTCGTAAAAATTTTAGAACACCCGCACCCCTCCCCCCCACCCCCTTTTGCAAGTGACGACACTGACTTGCAGACGCACGGGCTAATATATCAAACACAATTTGACCCGCTTCTCAAAAAGGTTCGCCGTCACTGGAATAGAGATCTCTTCAAATTTCACTCACAAATACTATGCGGCAAATGGAAGGTTTTAGTGGAGATTTCGTGACAATTAATTAAAAACTTTATTTTTTACAAGCGGATATACGCACCGTTGCTCGGGATTCGCGCTTTTCATTAAAGAAAAATTTACTATTTCATTAACTATCAAAAACCTTCATTCACTTTAGTATTTGTGAGCAAAACTTGAAATATTTATAACAAATAGTAATAGCTTATGGAGAAAATTTAAAAAACGTTTCGTTCGACTGATATTCTCGTTTCAGTTTACAAATGACGGTAAGAGGATTTTGAGGTGATCCACTTTTAACCTCCAACAAAAGGACACAAATAAATGAAGCTCAAAAATATCATAAATGAAAGAAACATTTAATTCGTTGCAACTATAATACAGAATACACTATAATATGATAAATGCATAATAAAAACATTTGTAACATCATTTATTGTACACTTTGCGAGGAAGGACAGAATTTACAAAATGAGGACGGTTTGTCACCTTAGTACAATGGCGAATCTAGGGGAGGGGTTATCGGGCTGCAGCCCCCACCCCAGAGCTAAACCAAAAGTCTTGATTTAATTTAAAATAACCACAACTGTTTGATCTTAATTTTCATTTTAAAACAACAGTAATAAAATCGTGACAACATTGCTTTCTGACTTGACAGGCTCGAAAATTTTCTACTTTTCTAGTCATTCCACTCGTACTTGTAGCGTTGGCGCAGTCAAAAACATTTTTTGGCCAGCTATTTCATTGTAATTTATTAAATTATCGAAAGTATCGTAGTGTTCTTTATTATTCTTATTATCAGGAGAGGAATGACTGTAAATTTAAAGTGTTTTGGCTTATATAAGCCATGAGGTTTGACATTCGTCATTACGATACAGAATTTTTATGACCTCCGCCCCCCCCCCCCCCAGACCCGAATCCTGGATTCTCCACTGCCTTAGTATATTATAATATTTTATACGAAAGTATTGTTTACACTAAAAATATCAGACATGAAAACTTTTCATCCCAAGCAACGCCGGGAACATCAGCTAGCAAGAAATACAAAGCGTAATTACAGGAAGACTCCAAAAGATGCTGCATTCCTCGCTCAGAGTTATGTTTTCTTAATGTATACCACTCTGAGGACGCATCCGAGAAATTCAAGTGCGCAGAATAAAAATATCGAAAACCATTCAGCCTGAACGAATCCAAACCCAAATGAGGAACGCAGAACAAAGCCATTTCCTCGCCAAAACACGGGCACGTTTCTTCCTCGGCCTTAATACAGAGTTTATTTTTGCCTTGGTGAACCCTGTTTTTATGGTGACCGTAATGCATAAACAGGAGAAATATGTTCATCCTTCCAGCGAAAAAGGAAGAAAAGGTCGAGCGTCACCAAAACTGCAGACGATAGTTGTTATTATTATTATTATTATTTTTCGTTTGCTTATTTGTTTTGTTTAGTCAATAATCGATGGCAGGATCTCCGGCTCAATTATGGGGAGGTGCGTTAAAGCGTAAAACCATAAGAATTGGCGTCCATTCTGGGCGGGAGAGGGCTTATTTTGCATTTGGAATGGTTTTTTGGTAGGTGTTTGCTCCCTTTTTTCTGCCCCGTCTGCTCCGGTTTTATGGAGGAGCTTCTCCGAAATGGGGGGGGGAGAGGAGGAGGGTATTTATGGTTGCCTGCTTCGCGGAACACTCCACCGACTCTTTTATTTGCGATTAAGGCTAACTGCGGAATGGCTTTATTTTGGGGTAAGACGGCGAGAAATTTTGAATTTTAGGAATTCGGGTGATCGGGGGGGGGGGGGGGGCCTTTGCGAGGTATTTCGGCGATTCGAGTTTTGGGAATAAACTCAGACAAGCACTCGGGATAATGGAGGGATATAACGGCATTTACGGATGCAGTGAAATGCAATATTTAAAATTGCGGTTGAAATATCTTTTTCAATAACGTTGCTTGGGTATTCGAAATGAGAGCGATGTATGCCTAGGCTTGCCAGATGTCCCGGTTTTCAGACAAAATCCCCGTGTCCCGGCCGGTTTACTTCACGTTCCGGTAAAAAATAAATTTGATTATAGATGACCAAAAAAAGTCTAAAAATAATTAACTGTGAAGGATTATTTAGGATCCGTAACAGTGTGAAAGAAGAATTTGATTGCTTTTATATAAGATGCATTGCATACTTGAACCTCTGGGGGAATAGTTTTGGAAAAACTGAACAGTTTGCATGGGTCAGTCTGACCAAAACAAATGCTGTTGATTGGGAAAACGCCGAAACTTCTGCTGAAATTATTAATAGCAGTCTTCTTGATGTACCCGATATGAAAATGATGAGCTGTTTGACGAAGTTGAGATTGCTAAAGAGTATTTGCAGTCAAATTGGGAACAGTGGAAGCAAGAAGAGGCTACCAGAGATGTGATTATTTCAAGTGAAGAAAAATGGTTCAGGCTGTTTGGTCACTTCAAGGAGAATCACATAGCAGCCCCCAATCTGATCAAAATTTTCGAGTATGCCTTCTGCTTGCCTGGGAAATCAGCACCCGCTGAGAGAGTATTTTCTTTGATGAACAACGCATGAACTCATGATAAGAGTTTGATGAAGGAATCTATGGTTAAAGGCTTGATGACATGTAAAATTAATATCGGATTAGCTTGTGAAGATTTTTACAACAAAATTAATAACAAAAAAGACTTTCTAAAAAAGTCCTAGCCAATGAGAAGTACATGTAAATATTGTTCAAATTTTTATTCCTCATTCATAGTGTTTCTTCTTACTTAAGTAACTTATAAATATTAACATGTAAGAAATAAAATGTTTAAATTTCTATGTTTGTGTCATTTATTATTACCCCTACTTTAGGTTCCTAATCAGTAACCATTTATTCATAGCATTGAGAATAAACTACCCTCTAAAACCCGCCTAGGGTGTGTACCCTTGAATACCCGCGACTCTGGGGGGCATTCCGGTTGAACATTTCAGAAATCTGGCAAGCCTATGTATGCCCAATGTCAGTCGCCCAGGGTGTCTAACGAAGAAAAGGACAGCAGAGTTCGTACGGACTCAAATAAGCGCATACCGAAAGTGGCCATTTTTTATTTCCCCTCAAAAACGGGACATTTTTTAAATTTTTGGGTAATATTACGCGAATTCAAGAAAACACGGTTTTTATTTATTAATGAAAATAACAGGAATAAACGCGTGAATATAAATAATTCATGTGATCTTGCATTTTTTGGAAGAACACATTTTTGCTTCAGTATATTTGGTGTTGATTTGAAGAAAAAGAATCGCATTCTTGGCAGGATTTCTTAAAATTTATTTTGGTAATTATGTTGCTTTATAAACTGCGACTTGCAACTGTGTTTCCTAGCTCGTCCACAACTTATTCATAAGAGAAAAGACCTTTCCTACGGGTGCATTAGTGCCTGGCACACATAGAATATATTCGATAATTATACAAAAGTTCGTATGATTTCAATTATTGGCGGGAAAGTGTTTAAACAGCTCCACCCGACGACTTTCGGTTTAAATATCCCCAGTGTTTCATTCTTTCCTTAGTTTCTTTCACTTCCTCAAATTCTGCGATGATATTACAAAAGAAGAACATTGATCCGAAGTAATAAATTTTTTTTTACTATACTTCGACCCACCAAGACCCCTCCCCTAGGCGTGTCCGGATTGGAACTAAAGAAATTATGCTAACCCAAGTAATATATGTTCTTAAACATCTCCGATTTGTATAGAAAGACTCAAGAATTCAAACAAATTTTATTTGGAAATCGAGATTTTTTAAAAATTTTATTTCACTAAATTTCGTTCAGATATATTAATCAAATACCCTACGGTTATTTCCAGAACTAGTTAATTCAGAATAATGATACACCGTGATAGCTTTTCCCGTACCGTGGATTTCATTTTTTACCGATTGAATGTCAGTTTTATGAATAAGTCAGTGTCGAATCCAGGGGTGGTGCTATGGGGCTGCAGCACCTCCCAGACATAAACTAGAATTCTTCATTTTATTTAAAATCAATACAACTGTTTGTTCTTAAACTCCCTTTTGTTAAATAATAATGACGAAAATTGTGACAGGATTGCCTTTTGACCTGACAGGTTCGAAAATTTCCCCACTTTTTTAGCCATTCCACTCGTATTTGTAGCGTTGAAGCTGTCGAAAACATTTTTTGGCCAGTTATTTCATTGTGTTTTTTATTAAATTATCGAAATTACCGTAGCGTTCTTTATGATTATTATTGTCAGGTGAGTAAAGTCTAAAGTTAAAGTCTTTTGTCTTATATAAGCCATGAGGTTTGACATTTCACGACGATACAAAATTATAATGATCTCAGCCTCCTCCAGACCCAAATCCAGGATTCATCAATGGAATAAGTTGTGTATAATTATTCAGAGTCAGAGTGTACCAAATCCACGTTTGGTCCATTTTGCACTAATAAATGCCCTGGTAGCGTAAGAAGGCTATATTTTTTGTTTCATAATGATTGAAATCCATAGTTCAATCTGTATCAACAAGGCATCGAGAACAATTAGCAGCTTTGAGAGTCATTTTCTCAGAAATTACTCTCATGGGCTTGGTTTACTTTAACTCGGAACCTGTCACATGTAAGCCATCTTAATCCTTCTCACAGTTTACAAAATGTAAATAAAAAAATTCAAAATTCTTTGAAAGATGTATTTAAATTCGAGAATAAACCGAGTATAAATTTTAATTCAGCATTTACGAAGTGCAGAAAAATGTTTCATTAGCTTTCATTCTTATAAGTAGTCAATTTTTAAATCTCGGCTGTTTTTCAGTAAAAACACTAACAGGTATTCTTTATTCAGATTTTGAATAAAAATTTCACGATAACAACCACTAATTTTTATACCCATCGAAAGAAGTTCCAAACACAGCGCAAGAGCTAAGCCCCAAGTTAAGTGGATTTTTCTAGGCATTTTGCTCGATTTAAGTCACATAATGAAGAATAATGAGCTAATATGCATTTCTGCTGAAGTAGGAAAAAATGGAGTGAAAAGGGGGAGACCAAGTTTTGGAAATAAGGCACGACGTAGCCAATGAATCTATTTCGTTTGTTTACATAAAGGATATTTATGATGGAGAATAAAAATCATGTTGAAAAAGTTGAAAAGTTAATCTCAAACTACCGCAATGGTAGATTTTATTTATCTTGTACTAATGCTTCGGATTCCATGTCATCAGCAAACTTTTATGACCTTATTGAGGTCTAAAAGCACTCCAGTTGGGCGAGAGGAATATTTTGTTTGTTGTAAGTAGGCTTTTTAATCAGAATGAAATATCTCTCCGCTGAGGAGTGAAAGAAAAAAAAAAAGAGCGGGAGAAACGAGCTTTATTTGTATGCGAGTGCATTCCGTGATCTGTTTGCCTTCAAGAAAAATATTTTCAATTCAGATTTCAACGAGGTTTATTTATTTTTCTATTTATTCGAAAGGGAATGTAATTTCTTATGAAATATATAAAAAAAGCAAAGAGACGGATTTTCTTTTTCCATCTCCAGTTTTCTGTCTCAATTTTTCTTTGATATGAGAAACGTTTTAAAATTTGACTTCGTAATCTAGTGCTGTTTTCTTTTATGAGAAACAACTGAATATGAAACTAGATAAAATGGCGGCGTTTTTTTATAAGAATCGTCTGCATTCGCGAATTGGTAGGAAATGTTGGTAGTCTTTTTTTCCCCTCTCGTCAATTTCATCTCGTTAAATGTTTCTTTTTTGTGGTAGGACAACTGCAATTATGAAACCCTTGTTTGAAGAAAAAGAAAAACGACTCGCGAGTGCGTGGAAGTTCGAAATGGAGTTAAATTTCTGACAGAAAAGTTCTTTTTTTTCGGTAGAAAAAAAGATTTCAGCCAGAAAAGAAAGTCATTTAAGATTATTGTTGCGGTATTTTTTCTAATATTTTTTCTTCCTCATTTTCTAATGCTTGAAACTTTTGGAAAAGTGTTAAATTTCTTAACATTATAAAGAAAAATTTCTACTTTGCCTATCTTAGAGATAGTTTAATGTTTTATTGCGGTACGCTTTGAAATATGAAATATAAAGCAGCTATTTTTTTCTAGAAAACATTTCTTCTAGGGCATTTCATGGATGATATAAGCATAGAAGTAAAGTAAAATAGTATTCGTTGGTAATAGCCATTTATTTTGAATATTTTTAAAGTCGTTTATTTACTTCACTCTTAAACATTTCATGATCTCGTGTAATTTAGAATAAAAACTCATCACACTTTTCACTGCATGCTAAAGTACTGTTTAATCTAAAACTATCATTATTTGAAGAGCTACTGCCCAGTGCGTAAAATAGAAATGAAATTCTATAAAATGAGTGGAAATTTACGCAATATTCTTCTACGCTATCCGTTTGTAAATAAGTAAGTTAACGAAGATTAGTTTAATTATATTAACGTCTCGTTTTGAAGCAACACGAGGTTTATTTTGGGACGGACCTCGCCACTTTGAACAGCGGTCAGATGACGAGGATAACACCTGAGCTGGTCCCCCCACCCCTAATCAGAAGCTTCCACATCACACTAGCTGTGCCCCTCCGGCTGTTTAATGCCTTAACCCTCTCACACCGAGAGAGGCAGGCTGAAAGCCCCGCAACAGCGACGAAGGCCGGTCTGAGTGGTTGGCTTTAGGGATTGCAATCCGGCACCAATTTCAATCCGGCCGTATTCCGACCGGATCCGGCCAGATTGGACACATCAAAACTATTTTGCCTTTTGATTCCAAAATCAACTGTACAAAAGATGATAAAGTGAGTGTATTACAAAGTTTATAAAAAAAAGCCTTAATTTCTTATGAAATCAACTTTATTTACACTGTTATAATTAATCAACATTTACGTATGAATCAATAATAAAAATTTAGTATAATGTAACTAGTTAAATTGTAATTGTTATATTAGTTTAGTAATAATTAGGTAATGACGGGTGGTTAAGTTCCGTCTCACTTACTAGATTTCACAAATGACATCAATGATAACTTGTAATGTAACTTATATTATGTAAGTAACTTGTATTAAATCTAACTAAATCAAGCTTATCAACTGAGATCACAATAATTAAGTATATTAGACACGCCAAGCAGTCTCGTTCTTATAATTATGACAGTCATCATGAATCTGTTAAATCAATGGCACAATTATACAATAACGAGTTTAAAACTTCTTCGTATTTTTTAATACTTACTTTAAATTATTATTATAAAATTATATTATTTTAAATTATTATTAAGTAAAACAATTTTTAAAAAACTCACTTTGGTTTTGAAAAAATTATCGTAGGAAACAAAAAGTGTTAATCGTGTCATCTGTCAATCGACTTCTTACAGAGCTACAAATATAACCAGCGGCCTAGAAAGCCCTTTCTGCTTCTACACTTGTTGGTTTTATTGTCAACAAATACTCGTGAATAGAAGACAAGTATTTTCCTCGAACTCCTTCACTTTCAAATGCAGTCATGTCCTTTCTTAATGTTTTCTCATAATCTTTCTCTTTTTTTTTTTGGTATTTATGCTCTAGGTTTTCATATCTTGCTGGATTTGCATTTGTAATTCTTTCTGTAATGTCCAATCACTTTTCAATGACGATGAATCTGAGTTATTTTCTACTGTATTATCTACGTTTTCTTTAAAGTTATCATTTTGAACAACTCTTTCTAAGATATTTTTCATTTCTAGTCTTACAACTTTTTTTTCGGCATAGTAAATGTATGATCAGTTCGTCTTGTATCAGCATCATATTTTTTTTATTCTGTAAGTATATTAATATTCCTGTTTTCATTGTGAATTGGTTTCAAAAGTGGCATGTTTGTTTTAGAACTTTTAGACTAGTACCTGCAATGCAACACAAATAGGTACATACTTACAATTTAAAACGTTATTTCGGTCACTATGTAAGAAGAAAGTCGTATTATAAACAAAAATCAGAAATATGGATCGTTACTCAATTCTAAGTCTAATTATCTACTTAAATCATTCTCGTACTCATAAATGCAACATAAACATAATTCATCTATCAACTGAACAATAACAATGTCTATATGTGAAGCGGGTGAGTCAGCGTCGAACGACTCGTACACACCACGCATTTAAGTACCTACTCTTGCAACAACGCGAGTATTTTTTCAAGATATCGGCTTCATGTATTTTTTTAATTTACCGGATCCGGTGATCGGATCCGGCCTGGAGCCCTTCGTCCCCGAAGCCGAGACCTTACCACTAGGTAACGGCGGCTCCCGAGCTAACAAATGTGGATCGGTAACAGTTTCCACATACACCAGGCGTGCATACACAGCGGATCTCTGGTGGTATCGGGTCTCGAACCTGTGCTCCTCCGAGCCAACAACTTTATTACCGGCAAACCGCGGTCTTCGGTGGAGATACACGTTATTCATGCCCTGAATATGTAGTGTTATTTATTTTTAAAAAAAGGCACTCATTTAGAGGAATTTTATGTCCGAAAGTATCAAAGACTTCTTACAACAGAAAGTCTCGATTTAGAACACTACATTTATTACATTTTTTATCTGCTAAATCAATACAATACATAAGCGGTTCCCAACCTATGGGCAGCGGCCCACTTGTGGGCCTCGTATTAGTGGGCCGCGGAATGCTAGTTTAGAGTCGAAATCGGGGAAGTTTAAAGTGTCGTAACTTGTTTTTTCGCTTTATGAACAACTAGCAATACGCGCACGGCATTGCCTGTGCTATCTTGACTTCAACAAAATGAAAAAAAAAACCGTCCACAAATGACATGAAAAAGTTTTGAAAACAAAATAAAAACAAAATATACCCATTATTTGAATTTAGGAAAACAGTACCAAGTACGTTAATCCAAAACAATATTAATAAATACGACAAACCAGCATGCGAAATATGCGAGACAAAGAAACATTTTAAGACACTGCCGCAAATAATTAACGAATTCATTCTGTATCTTCTCCGAGAAGAACGCGATAGTATATGACGTCACCTGCCGCGACGAAGGTCACGCACCAGCCAATGAGATTGTAACAGTGCATGATGGGAAAGTTAACTCGTTCCGGAGAATGTCTCGCTGAGAGAGCTGACTTGCAAAAAAACTGTTTGAATTGATCAAGGGACAATTAATTAAAAAAAAAAACGGAGAAAGGTATTTTAACGGTTGTTGTTTTAAATCCGACAGAATCGTTCGAGTTATAAGCTGAAAAAAAATGAAAGTTATAGAGTTGTTAGAACGGCAGATGCGAGAATTTGAAAAATTCCTGATCAAAAAATACCATAAAAGTGACTATTATTTAAAAAATTCTCAAAATTCAGTAAACTGCATTAGAAATTCAAAACAAACTTCATTAGAACGAAAATTGTTTGTTCTATCCGATGGTGCATTGATTGTTTTTCAATGATCGTTAGAAAAGATGCTACAGCCGTAAACGTGCCAAAAATGACCCAAAACAACACAAAACATTAAATAAAAAATTTTCTAGATTAAACTTTAAAATTCCGGCTTCGAGATGCATTGAGTCATCATTACGGCTACCTGTGTTCCAAATTTCATGGCTGTAAGTACGATAGATTCATCTGGACATCGCACACACGCAAACATTGACTTTTATAAGTATAGATATATTTTTAATCCTTTTGCAGTAAGCTTTACTAATTGTTGACATATACGTGCATATAATATATAAATGTATTATATATGTTGTATTTTTTTAGATATATTTAATTAGAGGGCCTCAAAATATTTTTTACCCAACAGGTGGTCCACACAGCCAAAAAGGTTGGAAACTTCTGCAGTACATGGATATTATGAATCTGCCGCTTACAATTTTACAGTTTTTTTAAATATCTTAATTAATTCAAAATTGGAAATTAATGCAATGTTTCTCGTAAAAGATTTAGCAGGTATTTTATTTATGTAAATGAAATCTTTCGGTTCAAAATTATCAAGGCATTTGTTAGTTAAAAAAATAACCCACACCTCTTTTATCATGCCTAATATTGTATCTCTGTCGGGTTTTGCTAATTATTTATCGAGTGAGAATCCTTTTGTTTTTGAGTTAAATAAAATGGTATTTTCATCTGTTTGTTTCCTACGGTATCATTACAACAACGTTCAATATTACGCAACAATTACTGCACAATATTAACAAAGTACATGCTCTTAAATGTATGCTGACACTTTCAAACTTAGTTGAAACCGTGTTTTTCTATGTATTATTTCTATTTAAATTGCCATATTTCATAACGGAATTTTAAGTAATATTTACATTTTCATTTTAATAAAACTATACAATCGACTATTTTGAAAGCTCAATTGAACGTTTTTTACATAGTCAATAACCAAACCCTCTCCATAAATTTACCTCACAAGATATTCGGACACTTCTAATAAAATCAAAATTTCGCAATATTTTAATCATTTAACGATTGGTAACCTGTCCCAGATAATCCACTACTGATCTACTCAATTGAATGGGCACAGAATTCACTTGTTTCTTTATAATTTCTGTTTCAGGTCATTGCCGCTTCTAAAATATTTTGTTGTTGTTGTCCAATATCTAGTTCTCTACTTTCAATGAAACGCCAACTGGGCTTCCGAAACAGTTTTCTGTTTCCAAATCTACACCGTCTTCTGATACTTTGAGAAATAATCGTGATCATTTTGTTGCACCTTCTGTTTGGCACCGTTCATTTGAAGTTCCTGTACCCTCGAAGCAGAATGGACCGTTTCAGCCTATTAACTCCTTTGGGAAGACTACATTTACACCAATTCCTCGAACTCGGAAAAACCAACGGGAGTGTTCTCCCTAAACTTTCTCGTATACTTCCCCCAAAAGGTGCCGTTTCTCCTTCCCCCGCGTGGCTAAAAAAATTCGAACCTACTGTCAACCAGAATCCAATGACTATCAGAAGGTTTTTCATTATAGTGATTGAAAAATATCTAGGTAAAGAATTCAAAGAGATGCGTACCGATTAAAACGCATCTATCGCACACTGCTAGGTTTCACTCTTGTCGTCTCAAGGGCAAACTGACGTAATTCGCTCTTTTCGGGAGCACAGACAATTGCTTCCGTACTCATGCGCGTGGAGATAGCGGATTGGTTTCAATGGTAAATTATACAGGCCGACAGACAGTCAGCACTTTTGACGGATTTGGTCCAAAATTTTATACGGACCTACATTCATGACGATAAAACTTTGTACCAAAATTTATCCATCTAGGTATTCAAGTTTTTGAATTATAGCGTTCACATGACTTCGGACATACAGACAGGCAGACTTCTCGTTGACGGATTTTGTCCAAAATTTGATAGAAACCTACAAATTATGTTTAAATACCACATACCAAATTTCATCCCCGTAGCTCTAACAGTTTTCGAGTTATCGTGTTCACAGACATACAGACAGACATAATTCCAAAATAGTGTTTTTAGGATTCAGGGAGGTCTAAAACGTGGAGGTTCGTCAAAATCTCGAGTTCGAATTTTTTGACGATTACAATACTTTCTCTTTGTATACTTCGTATACGAGAAAGTAAAAACTACGCAGCCTGTAAGAAAAATGCTAACATTTTATAGTAAAAATCGCGTTTAATAAATTGATTAACTTTCAGATTAAATATGATTCATTATTTTTGACAACATTCTTTTCTAAGCAAAATGCATTCTCATTAAAAGAAAGATTTCGAAATTAACTTCCATTTCGCTGAAATTTCAATCCATTTCCGATCCTTTGTCATTGCTGAGGAACCTTAATCCAACAAACTCATTTAACGGCGTCCTCTCCCAGGAACCAGCCAAAAATGCCGACTTAATTTCCCCTTGACGCAAAGTTTCCCTTCATCCGTCGACCTCCCTAATGATATGCATCCCAATCTAGAAGGTCTTAGCGGAGAGTGTTTTTAAAGCAGACCGCTTAAGACAGCTGAATTTGGGGGGATTTGAACCTTAATTCCAGTCACTTCTTTCGACTGAGTCGCAGCCGAACCGTTTTGTTTTCTTTAGATTACTTGTGTTTCTTTTAACGGAGGTTGAGTGATGATTTTTAAAGTGTGTGTGTGCGTTTGAATTGATCATATCTTATAAATAACAGATCGCACAGGTCGGCATTTGCATTAATTGATTTCTATTCGGTAACGAGAAGTTTATAAAAATTCATCTCTTGTCTTGTGTCTGAAAATGTTTTAATGTAGGGTTGCCATAATTTTCAAGCATTAAATACAGGACGTTTGCGCATTATATAAATAAAACATGAAAAAGTGGATAGGCAATGGTTTATTTTACTCTACTAAAAAATGAATAAAGTTTAAACAATTTAAAAAAATGAACAAGTTGAATAATGGAAAAAATGCAAGACTAATCCTTTTTTTCCGCTGAAAGATCCTATGTTTCTTTTGCGTGTGCACATATGGGTCTTTTCATCGGCATGTGTGGATTATGTTTCGGGCGGAGAATGTTTTTCCCTTGAAGTATAAACACTTCGTCCAGACATATAAGCAAAATAGCCGTCATGTTGCTTCAAAACGACACGTTCATATAACCTAACCTAACTAACCCAGACATGTAAGGCTGCCCCTCAGACAGAGAGAGGACATCCGAACTTAGCTCTGTGCAGTTCGGCTGTCATTAGAGCGCGTGGAAGTTAAGCTAGAATTACGCATTAGTGCTAATTTTCTCTCTCTGGTTCTGTGTTACTGCTGAATTACCGACCAACTGCTGATGTTGATACAAATACCACAAAAATTAAAAGCAAACTTTTTGCAATAATTCTACTTAGCTGTTGTTAATATTTTAAAAATTGATCGAATATATAATTAAACGAGCAGGGAATGATGCACAAGCATCCAGCATATGCTAAATGATCCGCAAGCATCCAGCATATGCTAAATGATCCGAAGGGGGCATGATTCGAAAATTTAGAAACTTTTTGGATTCTGCTAGTTCCTCCTCTCGTTTTCTGATTCGTGAGATGAGATTACGATGGAATGAGACAGCGGGAAAAATAAATTTGTTACAGTGAAGAAAAAATACTCATAATCATTTACATGATGGTTTGATATAAGGAGACACCAGCATAAAGAAATCAGCTGCGATTGGGAGCACCGGTTGGCTCGCTCAAAATTAAAATCCGACAATGGAATCAGACCTGCGCCTGCAGCAGAGCCAAACTGATAAGATAGATAGGGTTGCCGTAAATGAGAAGCTGAAACGGGACCTTTAAGTGCTAAATGAATAAAACATGAAAAAGTGGGTAGTTAATGGTTTATTTTAGTCTGATAAAAAAGTCAATAAAGTTCAAGCAATCTAATAAAATGAATACGTAGAATAATAAAAAAATCAGGCATATTTTAAAGCTGATTTTACTTTCTTAGTTATGTCATTTTCTTTTTTCGCATAATTATAAACTTGGTCGCAAGTCATTTCACAATTATAACGCCAAATCAAAATCTCTTCAGTTGTTCTCCACTGACCATCTGTTTCTTCCGTCCGACCACTGAAATGATCTTAGGGAAATTATTCTCCCCATATTTGCACTGTGGGCTGGAATGACAAGTGCCGATTCGAATAGCTTTATTAGACAAGACTTCTGATTGGACAAAAGAAAGACAAATAGTAATACGGTAATGAGTAGTGAAATACGGTGGCAGTCCCGTATATAAAGGGACGAATGGCAACACCAAAGATAGGACAGTGTCCTCATTTATGTGCACTGAGAAGACACCCAGAGCATGTCATTTTATTGAATGCACCCATCCATTCATGAATGACATGAGGCCCGATCAGAGCCGAGATGCATTTTTATGCGACATTACCATGAACTACTGCATGCCAATATTAATCTTGTCGGAGGGAGTTATTAAAATTTGAATGGTGCGCGCACTAATCCGTAACGAGGGAGGGGGAGGCCGTAAAACTCGCATCTTGCCCCGTTTATGGACCTTCCACCTTTGTTATGATAAGACCTCCTCCAGTCATAAAAACTGCTCGTGAGCTGCGAGGCTCCGTAATAAATTCCAGTTTACTTCGGGTGAAATGAGCCTTTTTACGCTTCGAGAGGTGACAACAGAGCGCAGCTCCAACCATTTGGCGCTTATTTTAAACAATGCACTAAACACGAATCTGGAATTTCTTTTTCATCCATCAATTTTACTTTCTCGTATACGAAGAGAAAGTGAAAGTATTGTAATCCTCAAAATCGTCGAATCTCCACGTTTTAAACCTCCACGAGTCCGAAAAACACAATTTTGGAATTACGTCTGTCTGTCTGTGTGTGTGTGTGTGTGTGTCTGTCTGTGAACACGATAACTCGAAAACTATGAGAGCTACGGGGATGAAATTTGGTATGTGGTCTTTAAACATACTTTGTAGGTTTTTATCAAATTTTGGACAAAATCCGTCCACGGAAAGTCTGTATGTCTGTATGTCCGAAGTCATGTGAACACTATAATTCAAAAACTTGAATAGCTAGATGGATAAAATTCGGTACACAGTTTTATCGTCATGAATGTAGGTCCGTAAAAAACTTTGGGCCAAATCCGTCAAAGGGTTGACTGTCTGTCTGCCTGTATAATTTACCATTGAAACCAATCCGCTATCTCCAAGCGCATGCGTACGGAAGCAATCGTCTGTGCTCCCGAAAGGTGCGAATTACGTCAGTTTGTCCTTGAGACGGCAAGAGTGAGACCTAGCAGTGTGCGATTCTTTACCTAGATATTTTTCAATCACTATAATGAAAAACCTTCTGATAGTCATTGGATTCTGGATAACAGTAGGTTCGAATATTTTTAGCCACGCGGGGGAAGGAGAAACGGCACCTTTTGGGGGAAGTATACGAGAAAGTGTAGGGAGAACACTCCCGCTGGCTTCACTAACAGTTCACCATTGCATGGAATATGTCATTCGAATGCAATCCACTGATGCATTCGATGCAACGATGACTCGTTCGGTGAGTTGCAACCGACTTAACGAAATAGAATTAATGTAATAAATGAGTTCAGTATACAGCAGAACCCCAGGAATCCGAAATTTCGGATAATCAGAACACATTTTATTTAATTTTCTGAAAAAATCTGTATTAAAGGACGAAGGAAAATAACAATTAGGAATCGGAAATAAAGCTGATGTTTATTACTAACTTAAAAGAAACAGCTGAATTGGTATTTAAGAATGAATACAGTACCTTAATGAGTAGAAACAAAATCGGTCATCTTCTTTTGAAGTAAGGAACTAAACCTTCTTGACAATGCGAATCGCAGCTGGCTCTTTCTGTACTCTTTTCGCAGTGAACCCAAAGTCAATAATGGGGTAAAATTATCTTGTGGGTGTACGTGAATGCAATCGAATAAGCAGGACTTAAAAAAAATGAAGCTTTTTATTTTACAAATATTCTAGGAAAGGGAACGTAGCACAAGTATTAAACAGCACTAGTCAGAATTCACAACAGAGACTACCAATAAATCTCAACACAGCGCTCAAAGGTTTCTTATTAGCTCACCAGCTTGCTTGCTGATCAAAATCCAACTGACTCTTCTTGGTTTGAGAGCTTGCTTTTATACTTTTCAACAGGAAGTGACTTCATTATGTAGGAAGTGACGTAATCTCTAGAAAGTTCTTGAAACCAGTAGAAATAGATTGAAAGTTCGAGGTCCTTCTAGAAGATTCTTTTTGACGCCAAAGTCGCCAGCTTTCCCGCCAAGTCGCCAAGGTCGCCAAATTTGTCGCCAAGATTAGTATCTCAAGGAAACGACTTTATAGCTTTGTAACAATACTCTAATGCATTTGGTGTATCAGGAGTATTTTACAGAATTTCCCGTATAACCCGAATTTCCCGGAATCCGAATAGAGGTCAGTCCCAATTAGTTAGGATTAGCGAGGTTCTACTGCATATAATCCCTGAAATGGCGAACGAGACATAGAAATGACGGTTAATTAAGTCATAATAACCCATCGAGACATATAAACAAAACATTATTCATACTCTTATTCATCCCACACGAGATTTCCCCCCTCCCCATTATTTGATTAGTGTATTTTCCCTAAAACATTCCAAACTTCCGGCACAACTCGGGAAAATATTTTGTTTCTAAATTTTATGCAAACGAAAAACTAAACTGGTCTGGCTAGGATGGTATTAAATATATATATTATACGAAATAGTAAATGGGTTTTGCTGATTTCTACAGAAATTTGAATAATCAAATAAATGATGAATGGGAAATTGATATGCTAAAAGGCAGTAAAAAATTAAGCTTTTGAGGATATATTTTTGTTGTGGGCATCGAGAAGAGGTCTCGAGTTTTCTCTGAATTTTAATGAGGAAATTCGGCTTAATTTGTAGGCTTACCCGTAGAGAAATATATATGCGCTATTGAAAAAGCCTTTGGGAATGCATTTATGTATCATTAGGAATCCTATGTCTTATGATATGTTTTTAATATTGCGGAGCAAAGTTCTCTTTGAAATGAAATTAGAAAGATAAATACTTATCATGAAGTATATTTATACAGGATGATTATAAAAAGAAATTGCCGATATATGACCCCTTATAGAGCATATAGTTACAAGGAAAGGAATAAAATTTTGAATGGAGGTGGTATTATATGACATGCACTCAAGAATGATGTGAAAAATAATAGTCCAACTCTATTTCACTGTTACGGTTACAGTGAAAACATTTCGAAATTTTCCAATGGCAACACCACCTTTCTCCCATGGAAATGTGATGCTCACAGTTAAAAACTTAAAACGGAGTTGGAACGGTATTCATGGAGCGAAAAATGGCAGCGTCAGGCAGAGACGAGGGGAGAAGAGAAAATAAAAACAGTAAATACTAGGTAATAGAGGTTTTATTTGTCTCTACCTAGTGCTACGTTTTCCCCCTAAATTATAGAGCGAAAAATGGCAGCGTCAGGCAGAGACGAGGTTAAAAGCGAAAATAACCAATAGTAAATACTAGGTAGTAGAGGTTTTATTTGTCTCTACCTAGTGCTACGTTTTCCCCCTAAATTATAGAGCGAAAAATGGCAGCGTCAGGCAGAGACGAGGTTAAAAGCGAAAATAACCAATAGTAAATACTAGGTAGTAGAGGTTTTATTTGTCTGTACCTAGTGCCACGTTTTCCTCCCTAAAAATACCTTTCCAACTCCATTTTAATTTTTTTACCGTGAAAAAAGTAGATGTTGCCATTAGAAAATTTCGAAATTCTTTCACTGTAACCGTAACTGTGAGAGTTGGACTTTTGTTTTGCACATCATTCTTGAGGCGCATACTGTATAATATCTGCATTCAAAATTTTATTACGTTCCTCTAACAGTATACTCACTACGGGGCCATACACCTGAAAAGTTTCTTTTATAATGACCCTGTATTTTCACTAATTAATTCCACAGTGATATAAGAAAACTAACTATATTTCTAACTAGCGACGGCTATATTTCTGCGCAGTAAGCGAACTAACTTGATTCTAAAACGAAAATGCAGTTATTAACCTTTTAACTGCGGATGTGGTTTATAAACCACATATATAAGAAAGTGCCCGCAGTTAATGGGTTAATCTTATAGGACTTTGAAAACTGAAACTCCATCAGTGGCGGCTCGTCAGCCAGGAAACGAGCAGGGCTGCAAGAAAGAAAAACACCTTCACGATAATACAATTATATTATATTTTAGAAAATTATGGACGCATCTCTTTTCGATTAGTAGCTTCTAATAAAAGAGATCGAATGCTTATTAATCCTTTCGTGTTCATTGGTTCCGCAGTGAAATTACACATTGAGCATTTTTTCACTGCGCATGGGCAAAACCTAGCGTAATTTTTCTTTCATAACTTAAGAACCAGATATATAATAGATAAAAATAAATGGTTAGAAATTTGCAATATTAATATTTGTGAAAATTATCTCTTAAATGGAATTAACTATTATAAGCAGTCTTTAGGCATTCCTATGGGTTGTTGTTTTTCTAGTGCATTGGCTATTTCACTCATTCGAGAGAGAACTAATTAAGAATGAACTTATTTACGGTTATCGATTCATTGATGACCTAATAGTGTTTAATTTTAATAATTTTAACTCTATATATAATTGCTCTCCAGAAGAGCTTAAATTAAACAAAACTAATGATGAAATTAACAAATGCATTTTTTTGGATCTGGTAATTGAAATTTTGGATTCAGGTGTCTCTATTGACATTTATGATAAAAGAAAAGAATTTAATTTCAAGGCTATTACACTTTGTGACCTTCAAACCAATCTTCACTTTAAAATAATAAAAAATTCATTTTTTTCTCAAATTAATAGAATAAAAAATATTTGTAATAACCATTCAACTTTTGTCAAAGCTTTAGATCATTTAAATAATAATTTAAAAGATAGACAATAACTTATTTAAAAAGGATTGAAGAGCTTTTAAACTTCTGTTAATTGGATTCGGAATTTTTCTCTATAGATGGAGCCAGATATGCTTGCCTCTAGACCTGATTTCGTTTGTTCTGGTATGTTTCTCGAAAGCGTCATTTTTACATGTATTTTTGGCAGAGGGTAATGTTGATTACTTTCTTTATTCTCTCGATTGGATTTGCTATAAAAGACTTTATTAAGTTTTTCTTTTTCTAAAAAGGTTCTTTCCTTTATTTCAGTTATTGGATAAATTCAGGCCACAGAGGAAATCATTTTTGACTATGTATTCATTCCCTTGACAGAAAATGTATCCATATTAAAACTCCGATGGCGAGTGGCCTTTGAAAACATTCGCCATTCGAGTTCTATTCCATTTCTTCCATTCTAATTATTTTCTTTTAATGTGTTTTAATTTTTATTAAAGCATGATTTTTGTTGTTTGGTTCTATAGTAATTCGTTAGTTAATTATGGACAATATTGTTGATGCAATTATTGGATGCTGCTGCGTTGGCGCGCAAAAGATGTATTGTTATTGCTATTGTTTACTTCTGTAATTTTTTGTATTCAAATATATATATAGGCCAACTTATATAAAAATTGCAGTTCAATACCGTTAGTATTCACAAAGATATCAGCATTGCAAGAGCTAAATTACTTTTGATCTCTAAGATAAACAAAATTATGAGGGTGCATGCACGAATTGATTTTTTTAGATTGAATCTTCAAAAGTAACCCACTGCATACGTAAGCATTAATCTTTCCTTTATGGCTACAGTACCAGAAATTGTTTGCTCTGAATTCAGGCTGGTGGTGCAGTTGTACCATTAAGTCGTTGAAGTTTCATTACCCTTGCATGGTTTTTGTGAGATATCTAATCATCCTGTAGATGGTTTCATTCGCTTGCCTTTTAGTATCGCCAGGTCGTCGGTGAGTAGATTTAACGCTACTGAGAGAAGACAACAATATATAACTAGCTTGAAAAGGAGAGAAGTCGACTGCTTCATCCACTAAATCTCTGATTCAAAAGAATATGCGAGATTTCGTCTAGTCCGTAATCGCAACGTTAACCCATTGAACGGCAAAAATATTTCAGCTGAATGCTTTGAAAACGGCCTCTCTGTAGCTAAATGGTGAACGCAATTGTTTAGGAGCCGGTTTTCGGGTAATAACAGAGAGCAACTTTCTACGCCGGAGCCGGTTTAAGAATAATAATCGATAAAAGACTTTCTGCGGACGGACGCCGGTTTTAGAATAGTCATCAGAGAGCGACCTTCTACGTTTCAGCCGGTTGAAGGGTTAAACCTATCGTCGAGAATGAAACACCTTCGCAGTTGCATGGTATAAAAACTTCCAGAGACAGTTCCCATCTTCTGGTGTTATAGTTTAATCTGGCCCAAACTGAAAATCATGAAGCCTGTTCACAGCCTCCAACATAGGCGTTAATTGGAAGAAAATATCCAATCAAAACTAACCAATAACCCAAAATGGCTACACCGTAAGCTCATGTGCCATTGAGTTGGTTAAATACAAAATGTCCGAAAATTGTGGGACACATTTCAAAAATTAATGAAGAAACCTAATAATGTGACAACCTAACGATTTTTTTTGAGAGAGCAAATAAGAAAGCTTTTTTTCAGATAGGTAAAGTGGCGTTACGGCGTTCTAAATTTGCTACAGCGAGAGAATTCCGCACACAATTGGTACCGACCGGCAGAAGCCGATTTGCGTTTTCTGGTTTCATTTTTAAGTTTTTCTTGAATACCTCGAAAAACATACAGTTTACGCACTACATGTGAATTAAGAAATTAAAGAGCGTAACATTCCTTACAAGTACATGCTTTTATTTTTCTTCTAGCTATAATATTTTCGCAGATAATGGTTCTCAAAAATGCGAAATTTTCAATAATTTACGGCCACCTAGACTACCCTAACGGCGCGTTACCTATCTGGAAAAAAAACTTTCTGAAATGCGCTCACATTTTAAAAAAACAGTAGTTGTATTATTATTATTTTTTATTAATCGTTGAAATAAAACCTACAATCCTCGGACACCTTGTATTTCGTAACCAGTTTCATCGAATTGTAACTTCGATTAACTATTTTGCAGCCGTTGCATAATATTTATTTCAAAAGAAAAAATAAACTGCGATAAAAATCGATCAATCTCCTTTTCGTAAGAATTACCGAAGAAAATATTTAAATTTATTTTTAAGCGAGTTTCGGGAGTTAATTTTGTTCCTGCGCTATTTATAATGAGGAATTTTATGAAAGAGATCAGTTTTAATATTTCATTCGTAATGTGTTTTTTAGTCAAAAATACATTAATCCCGATATGTTATTTTAAAACACAATAAGGCTTATGAAAGATATTAGTGAAATAGTCTAATAATAAAAGATTTCAGAAAATAAAAGAATATGGCTTTAAAGTAATCAAACGCAATGCATAAATGAATGTAAACGAGTTATTAAAGCCTTAGAGAAAGCTCCTTTTACGCTTTTCTCTCTGAAATGTGCGAAAAAGTTGCTTTCAAAAATGCTCTTTATATATTAGAAACAGGAAAATGAAAGAAAATCCTTTTGTAAAATTTCTTTAACGGGTATATTGCATCGGCCTATAATAAAACTAAGATTCAGTTTCAAAAGGCTATATTGTTAAGAACCAAAAACAATTCTTATTACTTTCTCGTATACGAAGTATACAAAGAGAAAGTATTGTAATCGTCAAAAAATTCGAACTCGAGATTTTCACGAATCTCCACGTTTTAGACCTCACCGAGTCCGAAAAACACAATTTGGGAATTATGTCTGTCTGCGAACACGATAACTCGAAAACTATGAGAGCTACGGGGATGACATTTGGTATATGGTCTTTAATCATAATTTGTAGGTTTCTGACAAATTTTGGACAAAATCCGTCAGCGGGAAGTCTGTCTGTCTGTATGTCCGAAGTCATGCGAACCCTATAACTCAAAAATTTGAATAGCTAAATGGATAAAATTTGGTACACAGTTTCATCGTCATGAAAGTAGGTCCGTATAAAATTTTGGGCCAAATCCGTCACAAGGTTGACTGTCTGTCGGCCTGTATAATTTACTATTGAAACCAATCCGTTATCTCCACGCGCATGCGTATTAGAAGCAGTGTTCTGTGCAGGCGAAAGGAGCGAATTACGTCATTTTGTCCTTGAGACGGCAAGAGTGAAACCTAGCAGTGTGCGATAGATATGCGTTTTCATCGGCAGGCATCACTTTGAAATTGATTCTTTACCTAGACATTTCTCAATCACTATAATGAAAAACCTTCTGATAGTCATTGGATTCCGGATAACAGTAGGTTGGAATTTTTTTAGCCACGCGGGGGAAGGAGAAACGGCACCTTTTGGGGGAAGTATACGAGAAAGTTTAGGGGAGAACACTCCCGCTGGTATTATTTTGAATCCACTACCGAAAACTAAGTTCGTATCATTCGCCAAAGAAAAATCTAGTCAACTGCAATACTTTTCACAAAGAGGTAACTTATATCGCAAAAATATCTCTGTCGCCTAGCTGGAGACAAAGGTGGATAAAATTTATCCAGAGATATAAGGAAAAGAAAAAATTCACCCCTCCGCTTTTTTCCTCCCCTAATTTCATAAAGGTTCGATATATGAAGATGAGAGTTGGTGGAAAAAATTGCAACTGGAGAGAGCTTTCCAGAAGGATATCATATAAAGTATAGGTTAAAAAGCAGCCAAAGTGAAGGGTTGAAAATCGCTTGATACTGTAAAGAACTGGACATGATAGTTGCTGTTGCCTGCAGTAGATGGCGCGGCACAAGACTCTTCTGTAAGCTACTTAGTGAGAGTGGTTGTTTGTGTTTGAGAATGAAGAGGCTGATATGATTTGTGTGGCTATGGCTCGAAATATAAGAAATTGTAATGTATAGTTTCTTTATGTTAAATGTTTTTGTGTGTTTGTCTATTTATGTTGTGCTAGTCCTGTGTGTGTCGTTAATAAACTAAATTAAAAAGAAATATTGCTTAATTTCTCGGCTGCATTTTTGTATGACACTACAATACGATTGCTGCCATTTGCGGTTTGTTCTGTTCTTTAATACATATTTTTCGTTAATTTTAATTCAATTGCTATTTTGAATATTTTTTTAGAAATCATGAACGAAATATTTTGCTCTTCGCAAAATATTTGGAAAATTCTGACGTTCAGATATTTTTAAATGATTTTTTATTATCTTTATATATTGACAGTATTTTTAGTAATTTAGTCCCATTTTCAAGGTATTTCGCTTGTTTTTCAATCGATCATACTATTCTTTCATCATAACGCAGATATCTCGAACCCTTTCTTAACTGTTGATTTATTTATTGTATTCCAAAACATTTAACCCTTCAACCGGCTGAAACGTAGAAAGTTGATCTCTGATGACTATTCTAAAACCGGCTCCGTCGCAGAAAGTCGTTCTTCGATTATTACTCTTAAACCGTCTACGGCGTAGAAAGTTGCTCTCTGTTTATTACCCGAAAACCGGCTCCGA
>BGPR01004435.1:88366-112375 GCA_013235015.1 Araneus ventricosus | reverse complement strand
TTTTCGCCGCGCCGCCACGATGCCAGCTGATGCTGATGAAAACCGATGCCGATATTTCGCTTGATGCTACCAGCGCACGTTATGCCACGCGCGCCGCGAGTCGCCGGTTACGCCGCCAGTGCGAGTTTGTTCGATTACATGTTTTCACTGGCGACGCCGCCGCTGATGCCGACGCTGCCGCCGAGGTTATGTTTTCTGATATGCGATGAGATTTATATTTGCTGCCGCTGCCGCTCACGTTGCGCCCATTGCTTGATGCGCGCCGCTGATGTCTTATTTTTCGTTGATCTGCTGTCGCCCGATATTGCCATTACGCGCGAGCATGATATCATGCTGTTTACGGTTTCAGCTTATGCCGCTACGCTTTGCCGCCTGCGCGAAGGCGCCACGAGCGAGCGCCATGCCCGATGGTATTTTCAACCACTGACGCCACGTTGCGTCGCGCCAGTGCCGATGCGAACAGAGCGATGTTTCGTTGATTTATTATCTCAACGGTTTTGCCAGCGGCGCAGCCGCGTTACGCCGTTAGATGTCGCCGCCACGAGACCGGCGCGATGCGTCGGCAGCTTTTTTTTTGATTGGTTATGATCAGCGGCGCTTGACGTTTTCTGGCGAGCGCGTTATTTGTTATTGCCATATATTGCTTTCGTACATTTTTGAGCTACGCCGAGAGCGCACGCAGAGAGCGTTGATATTGTTTATTTGTTTTATACGTTATTATTACCGTTTACTTATTAGTAGCTCTTATATGAGAGAGAGAGATATTTACCAGAATAATATCAATAATAATGGTCAATAATAGTCATCAATAATATCAGTCAATACCAATATCATCAATAAATACCAATACAATAAATACCGTAATAATAATACTTCAATAATAATACACAATAATAATAATAATAATAATAACAATAATAATAATAATAAATAATAATAATACCAATAATAACAATAATAATAATAAATAACAATACAATAACAATAATAATGTCATCAATAATATCAATAATAATAATAACACAATAATAATACTATCAATAATAACAATAATAATATCATCAATACGTCATTGCACTACCGTCATCAGTCATTACCAATAACAATACTTCAATAAATAAATAATAATAATAGTCATCAATAATACTGTCAATAATATCAATAATAATATCAAAATATCAGCCAATAATAACAATAATAATAATAATGTCATCAATAATAATACTAATAATAATAATATCACAATTTCAATAATAAATATAATTAATAATAATACTGTCAATAAATATCAATAATAATATCAATGGCTTCAATATAATAGTCAATAATAATAACAATACAATAACAATAACAAAGTCATAATAACAATACTTCAATAATAATAATACCAATAATAATGTCACTACCACTGAATAAATAACAATAATAATGTCATCATCATAATAATAAATAAATAATATCAATATCAATAATAATATCATCAATAATAATGGAACAAACACACACACAATAATCATCAACACAATAACAATCGTTCCATCACAATGTCAATAATAATATCAATAATACAATGTCAATAATGTCAATCAAGAATAACAATAGTCATCAACAATAATACAAATGTCAATAATGTCAATAACAACAATACACAATAATAATAATAATAATCAATATCAATACTTCAATAATAATGTCATCTTCATACTACCAATAATAATAATTAAATATCAGTAATAATAGTCAATAATAACAATAAATTTCTCAATAACAATAATAATAATAATAATATCAATAATACTATCATCAGTCATCAATAACAATAATAATACACAATAATAATCAATATCAATATCAATAATATCAATAATAATAATAAAATAAACAATAAATAATAATAATAATTACTAATGTAAGAACCAATACACACAATAACAATATCAACAATACCGTCAATAATAATACACACAATAATAATAATAAATATCAATAAATGACAATACGTCATCGGTAATATCAATAATAATGGTCAATAAATACCACACACAATAATAATAATAAATAGAATAAATACCTAAATAATTACCAATAAGGTCATCAATAAATGGGTATCAACAATACCGTATATCAATAATAGCTCTTCAATGTAATATAATAACAGTCATCAATAAATAACAATATCAACACACACACAATAATATCACAATAACAAACACACAATACAATGGGTCACAAAATAACAATGTATCAATAGTCGTAATACGGAATAACAATAACACAAATACCAATAATACTGACAATGTAATAATAATAACAATACCAAATAATAACAATAGCCAATAATAACAATAAATAATAATAAACACAACAGTAACAATAATAACAACAATAATAATAACAATAACAATAATATCAATAATAACAACAATACTTAACAATAACAACAATATCATCAACAATGCTTACCATAATACCGCCACACACAATAACAATAATAATACCAATAATAATAATAATAATACTGTATCAATAATAATAACACAATATCATCACCAATATACGTCATCAATACACCAATAGTAATAATACGTATCACTAAATAATAATATCAATAAATAAATAACAATCATCAATACTCTATCAATAATAACAATGTCAATAATAATAAATAATACCAATAATAACAATAATACCGAATACCTACCGGTCAATATCAGAATAATATCAATAATAATACCAATAACACACAATAATATATCAATAATAATAATAATACACAATGTCATCACGTAATAATAATAACACAATAATAATAATACACAATAATAATGTCACAATATATCATCATCATTACAATAATGTCACGTAATAATACAATAACACATACCGTCATCAATAATACACATTTCAATACCAATAATAATGGGTCAATAATAATGTCAATACTTCAATAATAATAATAATAACAATAATAAGGAACAATAAGACAATACCAATAACATCAATAAATAATATCAATAATAACAATACCTATCATCAATAATAATTGTAGTCACTTCAATATCATAATGTCAATACTAACAACAATAACAATAATAAATAATAATAACAATAATAATATAATGTCAGTCAATAATTGTAATAATAAATAATAATAATAACAACAATACAGTCAATACTAATAATAGACAATAACAATAAATACACACAATAATAATAATAATAATAATATCACAATAACAATAATAATAAATAACAATAAATATCAATAAGTTTCATTAGTCACTAAGATAATGCCTCAATAATAGCCTCAACAATAATAATTACTAATAATAAGTCAATAATAGAATACTACCAATATCAATATCAATACAATAATACCAATAATAATAATAATACACAATAATAAATAATACCAATAACAATAACACAATACACAATAATAGTCAATAATAATAATAATAATAGCCTCATCATCATTTGGGTAATAACACAATAATGGGTCAATACTAATAACAATGTATCAGTCACACACAATACTTCCTTCAATAATAATAATAATACCAATAATGTCATAGTCAATAATGTCAATACCAATAATAATAATAACAATTACTCATCAATAATAATGTAACAATAATAATCAATGAATAATAATATTAATATCAAATACCAATATCAACAATACCAATAATAATATCAATAATAATACAAATACACACATAATAATATCAATAATAAATTCAATAATAATAATAATAATACAATAATAGTCATTGTAATAATAATTGTATTACTAATAAATAATAATAATAATAATAATACTGGCTGTCAATACACATAATAATAAGTCAATGCTTCTGTGGTACTGGCCGGCCACCAATACACAATGTAAATAAATGGGTCACACAATAATAATGTCAGTCACAATAATACCACACACACACACAATAATAACAATACTTGTCCACACACAATAATAATAATAATAATGGTCATTAACAATACCACACACACACACACACATAATAATAATAATAATAATAATAATACCACACAATAATAACAATTTCAATAAATAACAATAATACTGTATAATATACAATAACAATACCAATAACAATAATAACAATAATAAACAAGGTCAATAATAAATATAATATCAGAATACCAACAATAAAATACTATCAATAATAATAATAACAAATAATAACAATAACAATAACAATAATACATCATAATAATAAATGTCATCGTCACTTCCCAATAATAACAACAAATAATGTCATCATCAAATGTCAATAACAACAACAATGGGAATAATACACAATAATAATGTCAACACAATACCACAATATATCATCATCATCAATATCAATAACAATAACAATAACAACAACGTCACCGTAATCAATGTAATAACAATACCTTCAATAACAATATCAATATCACACAGGTCACACAATGTAATAATAATAACAATAATATAATACCATCATCATTACTAATAATAATAATAATGGAATAATAACAATATCAATAATCAATATCATAGTCACAATAACAATACCTCTCTCTATCAGTCAATAATGACAATAATATCAGTCATCAATACTGTCAATATCGTCATTCAATGTCAATAATAATAATACCAAAATAACAATAATAATAATAATAATAATAATAATAAATATCATATCAATAATAATGTCAATAATATCACAATAACAATAACAATAATACAACAATAATACACAATAAGTCATCATCAATACCAATAACAATAATAAATAAATACTAATAATATCAATAATAATAGTCAATAATAATAATAATATCACAATAGTAATATTACTAATAATAATAATAATAATATCAACAATAATAATAATACACAATAATACAATAATGTAATACATAATAATAAATAATGGGTCAATAATAATAATAATAATAATAATAATAACACATTGTAATAATAATAATAGAATAATACACACACACACAATAATAAATAACAATACTTCAATAATAACAACAACAATGTACAATGTCATCAATAATAATAACAATGTCACAATAACAACATCAACAATAATAACACACGTCAGTCATCAATAACAATAATAAATGTCAATATCAATACAATGTCAAATATCAATACCAATGTATAATTCTCAATAAGTCACTTCTCATTACTAATAATAATAATAATAATACAATAATAATACACAATAATACCAATAATAATAATACACAATAATAATAATAATAATAATAATACGCCACACAATAATAATAATAATACTATTGGTTTACCACACACAATAATAATACATTAATAATGTAATAATAATACATAATAATACACACACAATAATAATAATAAATGTCATTGTAATAATAATATGCTTTCAATATCAGGCCGTCACTAATAATAAATACACATTGTAATACACACAATAATAATAATAATAATATCAATACTATACTAACAATAATACAACAATAACAATCAATAATAATAATAAATAACAATACCGGCAGAATAACACAATACCGTCATCAATAATAACAACACATCACACAATAACAATAACAGAACACAATAATGGTAATAACAATACCATCATCATCATCAGTAATAACAATAATGGGTCAACAATATAATTACCAATGTATCAATAACAACAATAACAATACAATAATGGGTCATCAATACAGTATCGTCACCAATAACAAATTTCCTATCAATAATGGGAACAATAACAACAATTACTACCGGAATAATAACAATAATACCGAACAATAAATAAATAATAATCAATACCAATAATATCATCAATACGTCATCATAATACACAATCACACAATAATCAAACAATGCCTCACTGTAATAACAACAATAACAATAATAATAACAATGTCATCATAATAATAATGTACCATCAATAACAATAATACAATAATAATAACAATAACAACAATAACAATCAGTAACAACAATAAATACCAATAATAAATAATGGGTATAACAATAACAATGTAATATCAATAAATGTAATACCAACAACAATCGTATCGTACAATAATACCACACAATAACAATAATGTACATCAATAAATAACAACAACAAATAATAACAATGTATCAATACCGTAGCACATCAAATAACAATAAATAACAATAATCAATACATAATAACAATAACAATACTAACAATAATGCAATAACAATAATAAATTACCAATAATACAACAATAACACAATAATAACAACAACAATAACAACAACAATCAACAATGTACTTCCCAATAAATAATGTCAATGAATACCAAATACCAATAACACAACAATACACTACCAATAGTCAATAACAGGTCAATAACAATAACACAATAATAATACTGTAGGTCAATAACAACAATAATACCAATAATAAATGTGTGAATGTCAACAATGTCAATGCCCATCAATCATCAATAATAATAATAATGGTCAATAAATACATAATAAATGTCAATAATAATACCAATAACAACAATAATAAATACAATCAAATAACAATGTCAATTCTCCAACAACAATAATAATAACAATAATAATAACAATGTGGGTCAATAATAATATCATAACAATAACAATAAAATAACAATAATCAATAACAATAATAATGTATCACAATGTCATCAATAACACATAATAATAATAATAAGAATAATAATACCAATACCGCATAATAATAACAAAATAATAAATAACAATAAAATAAATATCAAGGCACAATAATAACAAATATCACAATGCTTCCTCTCCTCATCAATGTCCGTAAATAAGTCATCATCACAATATCATCACAACAATAACAATATCATCACAACAATAACAATAACAATATCAATAATACTACTTTCAATATCATCAATAACAATAAATACCAACAATAATATCAATAATAAATACCAATACCGGTCAACAATATCAATAAATGTCAATAATATCGTAATAATAACAATAAATAACAAGTCATCCACAATATAATAATAATAATAAATAATAATACAATAATAATAAGAACCGTCAATAACAATAATAATAATAATAATAACACAATGTCAATGTCATAAATACTTGTAATAATAATACCAATACAACAATAAATAACAATACTCAATAAATAAATGTAAGGAATAATAATAACAATAAATCAGTCAATACCAATACCATCAACAATCAATAATAACAATAACAATAATACCAATAAATACCACAATAACAATAATAATACCACGGTAATAATATCAATAACAATAATAACACAATGCCTCAACAACAATACAATAAATAACAATAACAATAATAACAACACCATCATCACCAATACAACACACTACCAATAAAATTAACAACAAACAATGTAATATCAATAACAATACTAACAATCAATAACAATATCAATAACAATGTCATCAACAGTCAATAACAACAACAACAACAACAACAACAATAAATAACAACAACAATGTAATAACAACACACAATACAATAACAATAAATGGTCATACTACCAATGGCAACAATAACATATGAAATAATAACAATAATAATAATACCGTATCAGCCTCTCTCACACAATAATAATACCAATAATACACACAGTCATCATCAATAAATACAATAACAATACAATACCAATAACAATAATACGTCAATAATAATAATAACAATAATACCAATGTAATTTCTCCGCCTTCAATACACAATAAATAATAATCACAATAATGTCAATAATGTCATCAATACTGTATCAACAATAATAATAATAATAAATACCGTCATCGTAATAATGGAATACCATCACTAAATAACAATAATAATACCGCTTCCTCAATAATAATAATAATGCCTTCAATAATAATAACAATAATAATAATAATACTAACAATGTCAATAATACCGGTCATCATCATTCAATAATAATGGAATAACAACAATAAATACAATACCAATAATACCAATATCAATAACAAACAATAATACACACAATATCACAATAATAATACAATAATAACAATAATAATAAGGTAATGACTGTAATACACAATAATAATAATGGCAATAATAATATCAATAATAATAATAACAATACACAATAACACACAATAATAATAATAATACCACACAGAATAATAATAACAATAATAATAATACGTAGTCAATATCAATAATAATAATACCAATAAATAATAATATCACACAATACCAATAATAATGTCAGTCAATAATACCACACAATAATAATAATAATAACAGTCAAATAATAATCAATACATACATTTCACCATTATTAGCCATTAATATTATTTCATTAATAATAAATAATATATTACACATAATATTAATAATAGTCAGTCAATAATAATAAATACATTATTAATACTGGTTAAATAATACATTACCAATAATATTAATAGCCATTATTTCTTCATTGTCATTGTTAATAATACATAATAATACTATTAGTCAATACTTTCATTGTCATTACTACACAATATTAATAGTCATTACCAATAATAATAATATTATTACATTATTAATATATATTATTGTTTTCATATTATTGCCATTACACATATTTTCATTACACACATATTATTGGTTTATTATTGCCTTCTCATTATTGCCATTATTATTAATATATTAATATATATTTTCTTTATTAGCTACACAATAGTCATTAATATTAGCCACACATTAGCCACACATTAATAATATTAGTCATTAATATTATTGTAATGACAATAGCTTTCAGCCACACACAGCCACATTATTACATTGATATATTACACATAATATTATTATTGGTCAAATATAATAATAATAGCCATTGGCCATTATTATTGGCCATTATTATTATCATTACATTATTTTCACATTATTATTAGTCATTATATTATTGACAATACATACGTCATTGGGTCATTATTATTATTAAATAATACACAATATTAAATATTTCACATTACTATTACTATTGGGCCACATTATTATTATTGGCCATTACATTATTACGCCACATATTGTCCACATACACACATACACATTATTATTATTTTCATTAACATTATTACATTAAATATTATTATTAATATTATTACGCTGATATTATTAATATTATTACACACACACATTATTACACATATTATTATTATTATTATTAATATTTTCACAATATTATTTAAATACATTATTATTTTCATTAGCCATTTTCATTATTAGCTACATTACACTTACACATTAGCCAGCCATTACTATTAGCTTTCGCCACACAATATTATATTACTATTATATATTACATTATTATTGCCATTGCCAGCTATTATTATTTCGCCATACATACAATATTACATTATTTACATTACATTACTTATTACATAATATTATATTATTAATATTATTAATAGACATTAATATTATTATTATCCATTATTGCTTTCATTATTAATATTTTCAGACATATTATGCCATTATTATTATTATTACACATAATATTATTAATATTATTATTGTCAGCTGGCTGGTTTTCATTGCCATTTCACAATAATAGTCATTGATACGCCAATACACATTGGTCACTGGTCAGACACATACATTGGGTCAATAATATTGGCCATTATTACCAATAATATTAATAATATTGATATTGGCCAATATTGTACATTATTTTACTAGCTAGCTTTCATTATTACACATTATTATTATTAATATTGGCCATTATTATTAATATTACATATTGCCAATATTATTATTATTATTGATTATTTCATTATTATTATTAATAATATTACATTATTATTATTAGTCATTATTACACACATTAGCATTATACATATTTTCATATTATTATTACATTATTATTTAATATTATTATTGATATTATTGAATAATACACACATTGACATTATTAGAGAATATATTAGGCTTATTATTGGCTTTCTTTCATTATTGGTTAGCCACATATTATTATTATTACTATTATTATTACATATTGCCACATACATTATTATTATTGGTCACATACATTAAGTTTATATTATTATTTCACATTATTATTTTCATTATTGCTATTTTCAATAGTTATTGCCACATTGCTTTCATTATTATACATATTATTATTATTATTAGTTAATACTATATTAACATTATTACCATTATAGTCATTATTACTGACACATTACATGAAATAATAAGCCACATTGTCACTAATAACATTACTAATAGTCAGCCATTATTACTTTCAGCTTTTCTTCATTAATACTATTTTCATTATATTATTATTGACATATTTTCATTATTATTATTACCATTGCCATATTGGGGTTGCATATACTTTCATTAATATTACCATTAATATTACAATATTACACATTGTTAATAATACTATTCGCCACATATTACTATATTTAGCCAATATTAAGAAGGCTTTCATTATCACTTTCATAAGCCATGTTACTAATATTATTAGCCAGGTTATTATTATTATTATTATTACATTAATATTATTATTATATTAGTTTTCATTATTATATTATTATTACATTACATTGGTTTTCATTATTATTTTCATTATATTATTATTTTCATTATATTATTTTCATTATTTTCACATATTATTATTACTATTGATATTATTATTATTATATTATTATTACATTATTATATTGCTTTCTTTTCATTATATTATTACTTTCATTATTATTATTGTCCATTATTACATATGCCACATTATTATATTCACAGCCATTATTATTATTATTATTAGCCATTGGCCACATACACATGCCACATATTATTGCCAATATATTGCCAATATTGCCATTACTATTATTTTCATTACACACATTAGCTGTCAGCCATTGCCATTATTGGCCATTTCATTATTACCATTACTAATAAATATTGCCACATTATTATTACTATTATTTTCACATAATATTATTTTCATTATCAATATACATTATTTATTGGGTATTATTAATAAGAGCCATTATTTTCTTACTACTTTTCACATACGTCATTATTATTAGTCATTATTGCCACGCTTTTCATTAATATTTTTCATACACATTATATATTATTATTAGTTACATTATTATATTAGCCATTTTCATTATTTTCATTATTGCCACATATATTATTATTATTAGCTATTATTATTATTAATATATTATTATTATTATTATTAGCTATTATTAGTCATTAATATTATTATTACTATTAATATTGTATTATATTACTAGACATCATTATTAATTGTAATAGCTTTCTTTCATTAGCCATTACTGTATTTTCATTATTATTATTATTAGCTTTCATTATTGGGTCATTAGCTAGCTATTACGCTGTCAGCCACATTATTATTAGCCATTACTACATGTCATTAATATTATTATTGGCTATTAGATATTTCATTATTATTTCATATTATTATTAATAATACACTATTAGCTTTCAATATTATTGGGTCATTAGCCAATATTGATACATTAGCTGCTTATTTTCTCATATTATTACTATTAATAGTTACCAATATTATTAGTATATATTATTATTATATTATTATGCCAGCTATTTCATTATTATTACTATTACTTTCATTACTATTAATAATTATTATTATTACTATATTTTCATTACACATTACATTAGTCAGTCAGTCATATTTCATTGAATACGCTTCAATATTGAGAATAAGTCATTACTATTATTGGCCAATAGCTATTAGCCACATTTCAATATTACTAATATTAATACATTAATACACATGAAGATAGCTATTACACAATAGTCATTATTAGTCATTAATATTACACATACATATTACACATTTTCACATTAATATTACTTTCATTATTATTATAATAATACACACACATGATTAATAGTCATTGGCCATTTCATTACATGGCCATTACTAATATTGCCACACATACATTACACATTACGCCACACAATAATATTAATATTAATATTACAAGCCATATATTATTACGTTTTCTCTATTGGCCATTGGCCACACATTAATACTATTATTGTATTACACAATATATTTTCACAATACTAGTCCATTACATATTACTACTGGGATATTAGTCAATAGTCAATAGTCAATTACTGGCCATTGAATAATATTAATACAATATTAGCCACAATATTACACATTGGCCATTATTAATACACACACAATATTTCACACATTAGCCACAATATTACAATAGCTTTCACAATATTACTATTAATAATATTAACACATTACATTGAATAATACAATAATATACGCCATTTCAATAATATCAGACACAATAATTAGCTTAATAATAATATCAATAATATTTTCACACATTATTGCCATTGCCATTAATATATTGCCATTAATATTTAATATTATTATTATTATTACTTTCATTGCCATTGGCCACACATTATTACATTATTTTCAGAATATATTACACAATTAGCTTTCATATTATTACTATTGCCTTACTATTTATTACACATAATAGCCATATAGCCACATTAATATAGCCATTATTATCATTATTGCCATTAATAGCTTTCATTAATAGCTTATTATTATATTATTATATTAGTCAGGCCACACATACATTGGCCAGGCCACATTACTATATTAATAATACTATATTACCATTAATATTGTATTATTATTATTAGCTTTCATTATTGCCATTAATATTGCCGTCATTAGACAATACATTACCAATAGATATTAATAAATATTAGCCATTATTACTATTATCATTATTATTAATTATTTTCATTATTTATTACTAATATTACACATTATTATTGTATTAATATTTTCACACATTACACAATACACAATATTACTTAGTCATTAATACATATTATTATTAATACTGGGCCATTGGTTGGTTGTCACACAATACATTTCATTATTATACATATTAATAATACATATTACTTTCGTTATTGATAGCCACATATACATTAATATTACATATTATTAATATTAATAATATTACATATTATTATTATTATTATTATTATTATTACATATACACATATTAGCTATTATTAGTTATAATAATATTGACAATAATATTAATACACATATTAATTGGCCATTATTACTATTACACAATAGTCATTACATTGGCTTACACAATATTATCATTGAAGCCACCATTACTACTAGCTTCATTAATACACAATATTTATTAATAGTCATTAATATTAATATTATAGAATACATTATAGCCATTGGTCAGCTATATTACATTACCATTACCACAATACTTTCATTAGCTGACATTAATATTATTACATATTAATAGCCATTACATACACACAATAGCCACATTACTACGCTTTCACATTATTACCATTATTGCCATTACATAGTATTACCAATAATACCACATCTTCATTAATAGCCACACATTACGCCAATAGCCACATTAATACTGTACACATTGGGACACAGGCCACACATTTAATATTTCATTACCACACAGCCAATAATACTTCACACAATAGTTTATCAATAATAATAATGTCAATATTACTATTAGCTTATTAATAATAGCTACTTTCTTCAGACACACATTACATTAATAATAAATACATTAATACTGGCCATTTTCAATATTATTACATTATTGCCATTACGTCATTATTATTACATTACATATTAATATTATACATTAGCCAGTCATTTTCATTATTGGCCATTATTTCATTATTATTTTCATACAATATTATTACATTATTAATATTGACATTAATATTATATTAATATTGCCACATATATATTTTTCATGCTTATTATTATTATTATTTCATTATATTATTAAATATTATTATTTTAATATATTATATTATTAGATATTATTATATTATTATTATTTTCATTATTGGCTATTATTAATATTGTTATTATTTTCATTATATTATTGGCTACTTTCATTAGTCATTTTCGCCATTAATATTGCTAATATTAATATTACCAAGATATTACTATTGCCACACATTATTATATTTTCACAGCTAGTCACTGTATTATTATTAGGTCATTACTGCCATTATTATTTACAATAATACACATTATTATTCACAATATTTATTGAGAATATGACATTATCATTTTCGCCATTGGTTAGTAATAATAGCCACACATTACTGGCCACATACTTCTTCATTGGCCATAGCCGCCATTGTATTGGCCAGCCATTGTCCACACATATTAGCATACACACATTATTGCCATTAGAATAGTCATTATTAATATTATATTAATAATATATTATTATCACAATAATATTACACATATTACTGTAATTAGCTTGCTGCCACATACATTACATATTATTACATACACACACAAAATAAATAATATTACTGGCCATTAATATTATTATTATTAGCCATTATTATTAGCTTTCACATATTACGCTTTTCACACATATTGGCCATTATTAATAGCCGCCATTACCATTACACAATATTTCATATTACACAGTCATTTCTGGTCATTAATATTATTAGTCATTACACAATAGCCATTATTGTATTATATTACTAGAGACATTAATAATATATTATACATTACACATTTAATAGCCGTCACTTGTCACTATCAGCTTCTTCTCACATTAATAATATCATTATTACATTATTACTTTCATTATTACACAATATACATACACAATAATACAATAAGCCACAATACTGCCACACACAATAATACACATTAAATATTTACATATTGTTATTATTACTTTCTCATTTTCATTATCAATATTACTTTTCAATAATAATATTAAATACACAATACAATACATTGGCCAATATTACTATTAATGATTTCAGCCACACAAGTCACAGCCACAATAATAATATTGCCATTACATATTATTGCCATTGCTTTCACATTAAAGACACAATATTAATATAATATCACACATACAATATCCACATAATAATAGTCACTGGGACAATACACATATTAGCTTTCATTACTGGGCCACACATTACTGGCCACATATTACGCTTATTAATACACATATTACTATTATTAAATATTTCAATATTGCCACACACATTAATAATACTATCATTGGGTCATTTATTGGCCACATTGTCAATAATAATAATAATATTTTCATTATAATATTAATATTACACACAATAATACATACACATATATTGGTTTCACAATACTAGCCATTACTGTCATTATTAATATTATTGAAGCCACAGTTATTCACATTACGTTGCACAAATATTAATACATTACACATATTATTACATTACTGGCCGTCATTATTGCCATATTAATAATATTAATATTAGCTTTCACATATTAATATATTACATACATATTGCCGATTAATAATATTAATATTAGCCATTACCATTGGCCATTGCCACATATTAGTTATCATTATTATTTTCATTACTATTAGCCACACATATACACATTAATACGAATACACATTATTGTACATTATTGTATTATTATTAGCCACACATACATTATTATTATATACACATTATTACATATTATTATTTCATTATTAAATTATTATATTGTTATTCCACATTATTAATAGTCATTGTATTATTGCTTTCATTATTATTATAGCTGGTCATTTCAATAATATTATTATTATTACTATTTTCATTACTGGTTACTTTCATTTTCATTATTACCATTATTATAGCCATTATACATTATTATTAGCTTTCATACTTTTCGCCAGTCACTAGCCATTATTATTATATTATTATTGCCATTACTATTATTACACATATATTATGCTTTCACACAATAATATCAGCCATTGTATTAATAATAATACCGTCATTGAATAAATAATACTGTCAGCCATTATCATTGTACACAATACCACAACAAATAATACTAATAATAATAAATACACACTGGTCAATATAATAATAATGTTAATAATAATAATACACATTAATAATATAATAATAATAATAATATAATAATACACAATAATAAATAATAATAATGTACCAATAGCCAATAATAATAATAAATAATGTCATCGCCAATAGTCACACACACAAATACAATAGTCAAATAATGGTCGAATACCAATAAATAAAATAATAATAGCTTCAAATAATAAATACTTCATTACGTCATAATATTATTATTAGTTAATATTAGTTGCCATTAATAATATTATTATTATTACATAATAATACATTGCCACACACATATTGGCTTACTATTATTACATACTATTAATAATATTATTTTCACACAATATTATTAGCTGAAGTTAGCCATTAATAATATATTATTACTATTAGCTGTTTTCTGGGGCTACCATTACATTACTATTATTATTATTACATATTACATTACACATACATTATTTATTATTACACTTATTATTATCAGTTAATATTATCAATATTACTGCCACATTATTATTATTTTCGCCATTATTACATTATTATTGTCATTATTAATTGATTAGTTACTATTACATTATTATTATTTTCATTATTATTAATATTATTTTCATTATTATCATTATATTTTCGCCATTTTCATTATTACATTAATATTACATTATTATTATATTACATTACATATTATACATTATTTCATTACATTACACATTAATACATTATTGCCATTATTTAATATTTTCATACACATTATTATTATTACATTACTATTATTATTATTTTCATTATTATTGCCATTATTATTAATATAATATATTATTACATATTATTGGGCCATTATTATTATTATATTTTCATATTAATTATTATATATACATTAGTTGCCATTACATATTTATTAGCTATTTTCACATATTATTAATATTATTTTCACATTATTACTATTATTATTACTATTAGATATTATTATATTAGCTTTCTTTATTACATATATTACATATACACATAGATATTATTCTGCCATTTTCATTATTAGCCATTACATACATTAATACAATAGCTGTCATTAATATTAATAATAATAATATTATTAGCCATATTATATTACACATTATTTCTTTCATTACTATTACTTTCATTGCCATTGGGCCACAATATTATTAGCCATTAATAGTCATTGTTGGCCATTGGCCATTGGCCACAATAATAATATTTATTACCATTAATACAATAGTCAATGTTTCTCACACATTACATTATTGGCCAATAGAATATTGTCATCATTACCATAATAGCCACATTAGCCAATATTAGGCCATTAGCCATTACACAATATTGGCCATTTTCACACATATTATTAATAATTACATTATACATATTTTCTCAATATTATTGGCCATTATTATTACTATTATACATTATTATTATATATTATTGGCCACACACATAGCCATTACACATTATTGTATATAATTAATACATACGCCACACAATAGCCATTATATTATTACATAGTCAGCCACACTATTGCCGCTTGCCACAGTCAAATAGCCACACAATACAATAAATAGTCAGCCATTAGTCATTACCATTGGGCCATTGCCTTCATTACATTAATATTGTCCATAATATCCAATAATACACAATCACAGCCAACAATACCAATAATAATAATAATAATAATATCAATAATACAATAATAATAACAAGAATACCAATAATACCACAATAATAATAATAAATACCAATAATACACACACAATAATAATACAAATAATACAATAAATAATACGACAACAATCACGCTCAATAATACTACCGTCAATAACAATAACAATAACAATATCATATCACAATAATAATAATAATAACAATAATACAATAATAATAATAATAAATGCGTCATCATCATCAATAACCCAATAACAATATCATTTCAATAATAACAATGTCAATAATAATAATAACAATACCAATAATAATACCCCAATACAATAATACACAATAATAGAAGCTAATATCAATAATACAATAATAATAATAATAATAATATTACTAAATAATAATACACACACAATAATACACAATAATAATACACAGCCAATAATACTATCATCAATACCAATAATAATAAACAATAATACAATAATAATAATACTAATAATAATGTCGGTAATAATACAATGTATCAATAATAATACACACGTCACACAACCAATAATAATAATGCCTCAATAATACACAATAATAACACACAACAATAATAATAATATCACAATAATACTGGCCAATAATATTTCCACACAATACGCAATAATAACAATATCATCATTGTAATGGGTAATAATAATAATACACAATAATAAATAATAATGTCAATAATACGTCACTTGGTCAATAATAATAATAATAATAATAATAATACACAATAATAATAATAATACCAATACTCAATACGTCAATGGTCATAGACAATAATACCAAATACAATAATAATACCGTATCAATATCAATAATAATACCAAATAATAATAAATACACAATGGCACACACGTCAATATCAATAATAATAATAATAATAATAATACACAATAATATCAGTCAATAATAATGTTTCACTTTCCGAATATCAGCCTCACTAACAATAATAATAATAATACACAACAATACTGTCAAAATAGTCATCAATAAATAATGGAATAATGTATCAAATAACAATAATAATACTAGGCACAATAACAACAACATCTAACAATGTAATGGGTATCAAATGTAATATCATAATTAACAATAATACCAACAATCATCATATCAATAAAATAAATGTAATGTTTCAATACCGTATCAACACACACAATAACAATAATAACAATCATCAGTCATCATAATAACACAAATTACCAATATCAATAATAATAAATAATAAACACAATAATAATAATAATAATAATAATATCAGTCATCATTACTTGTCCGTCAATAATACTAATAATAATAATGGGCCACACACACACACACACAATAATTTCAATAATAATACACACAATAATAGTCAATACTATCAATACACACAATACTACCAATAATAATACGTTTCCACACACACACACAATAATAATAATAATAATAATAATACACAATAATAATAATAATAATAATACACACACTACCGTCAATAGTCAATAATACTTATCAATACTAATGGCAGGGTCAATAAATATCATCAATACAATAATAATGGTAATAATACACACAACAGCCAGTCATCAATAATAGTCAATAATAATAAAATAATAATAATAATAATACACACAGGTAATAGCCACACACAATAATAATAATAAGCCATTACCAATAATAATAATAATAATAATAATAATAATAATACACATAATAATAATAATAATAATAATAATAATAATACCACAATAATAACCAATAATAATAATATTTCACACACAATGTCAATGACAATAATAATAATAATAAATAGTCACGTCCACAATACCAATAATAATAATACCACAATAATAATAATAATAATAAATACACAATAATAATAATAATAATAGTCATCATTGGCTTCGTCATCAATAATAATAATATAATAATACCGCACACAACAATACCACGTCATCTACACATTATTGTCTATTTCATCATTAATAGTTTTCATTAAATATTGCCACATTAGCTTTCACACATTAATAGTCATTAAATATTATTTTCATTGTTTTCATTACACATTACTTTCATCATTAATATTATTATCAGTCACACATTAATTATTTTCATTATTGAATATTACATTATTAGCTATTATTAGTTTCATTATTAGCCATTACCATTACTGCCATTATTATATTATTAGTCATTATTAATATTATTATTAATATATTTTCATTATTAATATTATTATCATTATTATTATTATTAGACATTACACATATTTTCATTGTCATTTCATTATTGTATACATTATTGTTGAATATTATTAGCATTACGCTTTCGCTTTCATTATTACATTTTCATTATTATTATTAGCCATAGACATATTATTGAATATTATTATTGGTTTCATTGACATTATTACATACACATTATTATTGGTATTTCATTAATATTATTACTATTTTCATTATTACGCTTAGTCATTAGGCTGGCTATTACTTTCATTTTCATTATTATTATTAGTTTATTATTCATATTGCTTTCTTCCACATTATTATTATTTTCATTATATTATTATTATTATTATTATTATTATTAATACATTATTATTACTAATATTACTATTGCCACACAATATTAATTATATTATTATTTATTATTACATTTTCATCATTTTCTTCAGTTTATTGAATATTATTATTATTATTATTATTACATTGTTTTCAATATCATTACGTCATTAATATTACTATTGCTTATTTATTGTATTAATATTATTTTCATTACTACATTACGCCATTTTCATTTTCATTTTCGCCATTATTATTAATATTTTCATTTCATTATTACTATTGGTATTATATTACATTATTATATTATTATATTATCATTATTATTACATTATTATTATTATTATTAGCCATTATTGCCATTAATATACACATTAATATTATTTCTCATTATTATTACTATTAATAGGTTAATAGCCATTACCATTGGCTGGCATTACTACCACACACAATATTAATAACAATATTACCACATTGTCATTTTCATTAATAATACATTGGTATTGTTAATATTACGTCATTACATATTTCATTATATTATTACTTTCATTATTATCCATTATTATTAATATTAATATTATTATTAATTATTATTATTATTATTAATATTATTGTTCATTAGGCTATTGGTCATTTCATTATTTACATTACACATTAATATTACTATTATATTATTAATACACATTACATTATTATTTCATACATATTATTATTAATATACACAGCCAACATTACACACACACATAATACGTCCAATACTGTCACGCCAGTCAATAATAATACGTCATAAATACTACACACACAATAATCCATTGGTAATAGTCATTAATATCATTTCTAATGTCGTCAATAATAATAATAATAATAATAATAATAATAATAATAATAATAATAAGAATAAATAATAATAATAATAATAATAGCTTCAATAAGTCATTAAATACCAATAATAATAACAATAATAATACCACACAATAATACACATTAATAATAATAATACATTAATAATAGCCACACACACACAATAATACAGTCATTAACAATCAATAATAATAACAATAATAACAATAATAATAATAATACCACACAATAACAATAATACAATAATAATAATATCAATAAAATAATAATAATAATATCACAATAATACAACAATAACAATAAACAACAACAATAATTGTATATTTCAATAATACGATACAGAATAAATAAATACCACAATACAACAATAATAATAATGGAATACAATGGGTCACGAATAATAATAATAATAATAAATATCACAATAATCCGTCAATAATAAATACACACACACAGTACTGTAATAATGCTATCAGAATACAATGGCAATATCAATAATAATAATAATAACAATAATGTCAATATCAATAACAATAAATAATACACAATAAATCAATAACACACAATGGGGACACACACACAATAATAATGCCAATAATGGTCATCATCATCAATACACACACACAATAATAACAATAATAATAATAATAACAATACTGTTGTCATCAATAATGACAATAATGCATAATAATAAATAAATATCAGTCATCAATGGGTCACTGTAGTCTTTAATAATAATAATAATACACACAATAATAATAATAATAAGGCCACAATAATACAATACTAATAATAATAATAATAATAATAATAATACACACATTTAATAATAATAATAATACTTGGTCTCTCAATAATAATAATACACATCAATAATAAATACAGCCTCAATGGTCAATAATAATACTGGTCAATAATACACACAATAATAATACTGTCAGGTCACCACACAATATCATTAATACCAATAATAATAATACGTCAATAATAATAGTCAATGGTATCAATAATAATACTAATAATAATAATACTGTCAAATAATAATACTTCAATAATAATCAATATAATACCAATAATGTCAATGTATCATCAATAATAACAATCATCATTACCTCTTCACACATTACCAATAATAATACAATGTAATAATAATAATAATAATAAATAATAATAATGTACGGCTTCAATAGCTAATAATACCAATAATAATAATAATAATAAGGAATAATAAGACAACACACAATACAATAATAATAATAATAATAAGTCACTACCAATAATACTACTGTCAATAATAATAATAATACTACTTTCACACACAATACCAATAATAATAATAATAATAATGGTCATAATAATAATAATAATAATACTGTCATCAATAATAAATAATAGTCAATAACAATAATAACAATAAAATAATACTACTTTCAATAAATAATATCAAATAATACCGTCAATAATAATAATAATAATACCACAATGTCATAATACCACACACACAATAATAATAATACCTCCTCATCAATAATATAATAATGTCATCAATAATACACACAGCCACACACAATTTCGCCAATATACTGGCACAATAATAATAATAATAATAAATAACACACACAATAAATACCAATAACACAATAATAATACTACCATAATAATACCAATATCAATAATAATAATACACACAATACACGCCAATAGTCAATACTGGCATTAATAATATAATAAATAATAATATCAATAATAATAATATCAATATCAATAATAATCATCAATAATACTACTTCAATAAATAATAATATCATCATCAATAAATAATGTCAATAAATAATGGCCAATGTATGTAATAATAATAAATACCAATATCAATAATAACAACAAATAATCAATAACAATAATAATAATAATAAACACAATAACAATAATAATAACAATAAATAATAATATAAATAATACTACTACTGTCACAATAATAATAATAATGGCCAATAAATAAATAATAATAATATCAATAACAATAATAAATAACAATACAATATCATCATCAACAATAATAATAATCACAATAATAATAATAATAAATAATAATAATAATACCAATAATAATCAATAATAATAAATAACAATGTAATACAATATCATAACATCAATATCAATAATGGCAATAACAATAAAATAATAAATAACAATACCAATGGTCAATACCAATAACAATACCAATAATAATATCATCAATAATACTACTATCATAATAATAATAATAATAATAAATAATATCATAATAAAATAATACTAATAATAATAATAATAATAATAATAATAATAATAATAATACTACCAATGTAATAATAATGTCAATAATAATACACACAGTCACAATAACAATACTTCATAATAATAACAATAATAAGTCAATATCAATAATAATAATAATAAATAACAATATCATCACCAATAATACCAATAAATAGTCAATACTCACAGTCATCACCAATAATAATACTATCAATAATAATAATATCATCAATAATGGTAATAATACTTCATTAAATAATAATAATATCATCAATAATAATGCACACACAATACTATCAATAACAATACAATAATGTCAATAGTCATCGTAAATAATGTCATCGGTAAATAATAATAATACAATAACAATAACAATAATAGTCTCTGTCATCAATACTACCACAACAGTCAATAAAATACCAATAATGATTGGTCACTAAATACTTCAATAATGTCACCGTCATCAATATCAATAATAATAACAATACCGTATCAATACTGTAATACCAATAACAATAATAGCCAATAATAATAATAATAATAATACACACAATAATAATATCAATAATAAATACCAATAATACTTTCAATAATGTATCGACAATAATAATAATAATAATA